>NW_006499801.1:1986685-2023713 GCF_000471905.2 Amborella trichopoda
AAGAAACGTTTCATTTTTTTTATAAGAAAAAATTTGACGTCAAAAAAATAAATTTGACATTTCAGTTTTTTTTATAAAAAAAAATTTTGATGTCAAAAATTATAAATTTGACAAGATAAGAGAACCTTTCTTCCCGAGGGGATTGAAAAATAATTGATAAATTTGACAAGATAAGAGAACCTTTTTTCCCAAGGGGATTCAAAACCAACGCCCTCCACATGCAAAAGGCACGTGGTAATGTGTAAGCCACATGCTTCTTAGTAATATTAAAAGCACAAACAAAAGTTATAATATATTAATGTTTTAAGTTAATACCTTCACATTATCCCACATCGAAGAGGTAGAAGGAAGTTATAGTGAATAAATACATATTTGTAGCCAACGAGGATAACATGTGCGAAGTGAGGAGAGTCATATGACGAGGTGTGTGAACTTTTAGGTTTCTGTAATTTTTAAAATTTACAAAAATACCCATTGAAGAATCGGCGGGCCATGACGTCATGAATCTCCCGTTCATGACGTCCGTGCGATTGCACGGGTCTGCCGGTTCCCAAGTCGAATGAACCGAATGACCTCACATGCCGGTTCCCGAGAGTCGAATGAACCGAATGACCTCACATGCCGGTTCCCGAGAGTCGAATGAACTGAATGATCTCACATGGCGAGGTTTGTCGGTTCCTGAGTCGACTGATAGATTCATGATGCCAGTTCCCGAGAGTCGAGTGAACCGAATGACCTCACATGGCGAGGTCTGTCGCTTCCCGAGTCGAATGATAGTCAAATGCCAGTTCCCAAGTTGAATGAGATTCATAACCTCACATGGCGAGGTCTGCCGGTTCCCGAGAGTTGAATGAACCGAATGACCTCACGTGGCGAAGTCTGTTAGTTCCAGAGTCGAATGATGATTCATGACGTCCGACGATTGCACGGACTTTTGAATCTCTTTCTCACAAAGAGGTCACAATTGCTAATAGTATTCAATGTTAAAAGGTGGTATGGTTTAGAGTGTGTCATAAAGTTCGAGAACTATTTTTTGAACTTTGAGTTTATTTAATGATACACTCACAACCACTCACTTTAAAATTTGACAGGTATAAATAATTGTGATATCCTTGTATTAAAAGTAAATGATCTCTTTATATATTTCTTCTTTATTATAAACCCAAAACAATAAATTCATAAAATAGTGATTTTCACAAACAAAATTTCGATCTCTTTCCTTAATTCGCACTCTACATGCTATTAGTGTTTTAAAACCCGAAATCAGGTTTGAATCAACCGATTGTAACAATTTAGATTAACGATTGATTTGGTTAAACAACTTACAAAGAAATCGGTAATGTGCAATACCACAGTTGGGCGAGACCACATCGCCCAACTCATGGTGGCAATTGGGTTGGGTCCACCCAACAGGGCTCCGTGTGACCCAAGTATAGGACATTATGGGTGGCCTCGGGTCCATGTGACTAGAACCAACTAGCGTCGAGTCTGGTTTTGAGTCCATCTTGGAGCTTATCACGGTCAACACAACCCGACCCAACTAATTTTTCTTTTATCCAGTCCCTATCCAACCTAACCCAATCCAATTGACTTGGACCTGACACGGGTTCAGGTCGGGTCTGGGTCCAATTAGGACCGAGTCAACTCGTCTTCGATCCAAACCCGAAAAAACCCTGTTAACACCCTTGCGCTTAGCCACCAGATCTGAACCGTATGAGACATTGGGACGTTGTGATCCCGTGGGACTAGAATGTACATTTGATCACATATAGAAAACTCCTATAAGGATTTCTGTAACTTCAGAATTCTAATATTATCTCTGATTCCCCGAAAAAGAAAAGGAGCGATTTTGATCGCTAAAGTCCCTAGATCTCATCATGGATCATTTGATTATGTTTCATGCCAAATTTGAATAGGAAACTCTGGTTCGATTATTTGAGGTATATTTGGTATTATTTTATTTAACTTAGAGGTGAATAAGATGATTTTGGAATTTGGTACTCAGAGAAATCCCTAAAAATAGTTGTTTTTTTTTTTTTTTTAGTACCAACCGTACAATTAGGCCTCATTGTACCACGAACTCCTTTTTCCTTGAAATAAAGGAAAATGGTTTGATAAGGGCTGTAACTCTATCAAAATAAGTAAAGTCTCACCTAAAAGCTCATAAAAAATTGTAATTCAAATATTAGAAAACCTTTATATCGATCATCTCAACTTGAACATTATGATTGTAAAAAAAATAAAAAAAATAAGGATTTCAAACGCTAAAAAATAGTCTATATTTATGTGGCTGAAAGTGCTTTCCATATGAAGATTTGAGATGAGGCTTTATTTGGCTTTCATAAAGCCTAGGCCGTATAGAAACTTCTTCCTTGAATAAATCCATCGAGTGCCTTACGTGAGCTTGGTTAAGTGAAAATAATGAGAAAAAGGTGGGAAATAGCGAGGAAATGATTTAAGGGATTGTGTACTTTAACTTCACATCCAATAATGGATTTCATCGTGCTAAAGGCAAATAATCATATTTTATACTTTTCCATAATTTAAAAATATGCTTTATCATTGAATGAGGTTTTGGCACGAGCACAATTATTTACAATTGCATCACAAACGCTTGCTAGAAAATCGATCTAGTGACATAAAACCTCGTGATGGCTCGCAAATCCTTTTGGACCCTTGACCGGTGGATCTATAAAGACCTAAAATAAACAATCTAAACAAGAGTTGGATCAAATTTAGGGCTTGAAATTTATTTTCTTTGATTCTATGATCATTGAGGTGGAGTTGATAGATTTGCATAGTGGTGCGGTTTGTAAAGAGCCAAGGCTGTAAACAATCAAATTAGAGCCCACCTTCCAATAGTGTCGAGAAATATGGTTTCAATGCTGAAACGTTTAGGGATAGCTTTAAATTATATTTTTATCTTTAGTTATAAAAGAGATCAAGTTTAAGGCTTGATCAAGTTTAGGGCTTGGTTTACAGCGTGAAATTTATTTTCTTGATTCTATAATCATTGAGGTGAAGATGATATATTTGCATAGGGGTGCGGTTTGTATAGAACCGATGCTCTAAACAATCAAATTAGAGCTCACTTTCAAATAGTGTCTAGAAATATGGTTTCAATGTTAGAAAGTTTTATGATAGCCTTAAATTATGTTTTCATCTTTAGTTATAAAATTTAAAACTTTAAAAATAGTGTAGATCGAGCAGATCTATGAAAACTTGAAAATCTTGAAGATTGACGGTCCAAAAATGCATTGCAAGATGCATTATTTTCAAAACTTGAAATCCATTTTTTCTCATATCCATGCATCTTGATGTCAGGATGATGAATTTCATGATATTTGAACATCAAAACAACATCTTCTACTGAAAGTTTTGAGTTAGGCTCTAATTTGATTGTTTAGAGCCTAGGCTCTATATAAACTTTTCCCTTTGCATAGTTCATGGCGCCAAATGTGGAAACAAGTTTTGAAATGCGGTTGTATACATTCGCGGCCTTACGAAATACTTTTTTTTTTCCCGGAGAAAATTGACATTTTCATTTTTTGAAAAAGAGGGAGTTTATTTTGAGTTATTAAAAAATATTAGCCATGACTAGTTTTGTGGCATTTTTTCGTTGGTGAGGTGTGTAAAAGGATTCCATCTTAAACTATACAAGTAAGACGCATCTCTAAATTTTGCCGAAAGATGGAATGGTGTCAAAAACCTTATGATAACTTGAAAATCTATGTTCAACACGAATTTTAAATTTTTAATTTTAAAAAATGATGCAAATTGAGCAGATCTATGAAAGCTTCAAATTCTTAAAAATAGACGGTCCAGATAACTTGTTATATGATGAACTATTTTTAAGAAGTAAAATTTTTCTTTTTATGTATGCCATATATCTCAATGTCGAGATAATCATTTGAAAAGTTTTCAAACTTTAACACTCTTTTCTATTAGATTTTTGAGGTGCGTTGCAACCTTATATAAAATGTAGTAATCCGACATTGCTTGTCCTACTTAATTATATAACAGCTATTTTATTGAACAAATGGTACTGCTTTCTCCAAAAGCACCTTTGCTACCGCCTTTATATAACGTATGAGTACAGTCGTTACCTTTGTAACAGCCGTGTTATCCAGCCGGAAGACGTTCATTATGTATTATGACCTGAATTGTGTTCGTACAACGAACTTCTTTAAGAGAAATTACCCCCATAAGCTAAAGAAATAAAAAATGGAGATTATTGAAGAGCTCAAATTATCTTACAAAATTATTAAAAAGTATAAAAGATTTCAGTTATCAACATCATCATAGCCCATTCAACTATTTGGGATCGACTACACGAATTATGATCCACCATACTGCTCTATCAAGGGTCATGCCATCAGTGAGGCCATCAGTCTCATATATTTTTTTACTACTTCCAACCATATTTGTTTGGGCTTCCCCTTGCCTTTTTTTAGCTTTCCACTTGAAATAACTCGCACCTCCTAACTTGTGTTTTACTAGGTCTGCGTTCTACTTGGCCAACTTACTTAAATCTACCCCATCGTATTGTACCTGGCCAGCCCACCTAAATCTACTCCCATCTTATCGTCTATTGGAGCAACAAATTGTGTAAAAGTAAATTGTTCATTTCTTCCAAATTGCCCATGTTTTAATATTCACTACATAAAGATACCTCCCTAAAAAGAAAATTTTCAACTTTTTCCAAATTATTTTTTAAGATTCATTGCATTTTAGTTATTTGGCCCACTTAAATGGCTTAAGCCACAATTAAAAAAAAAAAAACAAATTGGTTGTTCAGGATTAGGAACACAATACTATCAGATGACTAGAATACCCCTCATAGTTTAGGGTTAGTAATACAGAACTAGCACCATTTTATTCATTTAATAGTTTTGCGTTCCCAACCTTAGATAACTAGGACTATTTTCATTATTTAGCTCGAGCCACTGAAATAGGTCAAATTAACAAAATGCCTCTGGTAGCTCAGGATTTCCAACCCTCAACGAAGTTAATTTGGCTTGAACAAATTTTTAAGGAGGTACCTTTATTAAAAGAAGCTTTAAAAATAAACCCTGTAGTGTTATACAATATCTTTTGGACTCTTTATTGGTTTTGAAGAAAATAATGCCTTAGCTTCCTTTGCTTTGGAATAAAATGAAATTCATTATCCCTTGCCTCTAAAATTATCAAACAAATTATGAGAAACGAAAGGAGGAAAAATTAAGAAAGTTAAAAGGGAAAAGTGAATAGAAAAAAAGTTAGACCCAAACACGCATGCTTTGGTGCTTTGAGAAGGAAAAGAACTTGATGCATGTGAGGGACAAACGCTTTCTTTTTGATACTTTAAATATGCACATGCCTTTTTGTATCTCATTAACACACACATGCATATTTATTGGGATGTAAAAGATATCTCCACCTTTTGCTGCAAATGCACGTATTCTCGTAGTTAGGGATCAAATTTTTATCGAAAGTTTAAAAAAGCTGATATGACTGGTTAGATCAGTCAGACATTGATTTTGATCATTTTTTAACTATAGACAATTTTTAGTCTAGACGGTATTGGCCAAGGCATCGATATGCAGTCGAGACAATTAGACCAACAGTTCGACATCATTCATTAAAGAGAATAGGAAGGAATAGGGATTTCTTTCATAAAATAAATGTGTTCAATATCATGGAAGCATTCACTTTTGCATTCACAAACATTCAAACTAGGGTTAGCAATAGGTCGGGTCGGGTGGCCCAGCCCTAAAAATCTGGGTATGGGCCACAAAATGTGGCCCAAGGGATGGGGCAACATAAACGCATGCCTAGGCCCACCTTGGGGTAAGACCACAATAAGGATGGACCAGTTCAACCGAGCCTAACCTTTTATTTTCTTGGATGGTGTTTGGACCAGCCCTGAAAGGGCCAGCACCTCTTCCACCCGATCAGGGCCCGGCTGTGTTCAGGCCAACCCTGTAGGAACTAAAGCTAGGATACGACCAAGGCTAGCCCAGCCCTTTTCAAACCTCATCAGGTATTTGTGTTATTATTCGTACCACCTCTTTTGAGGAAGAAATGAGAGTGTATTATGTGTTAAAAAAGTCCAAAGAAACTGGCTTTATTATTCAATGCAATAATCTTAACAACCAAACATTGGTAATTCGGCCATCTAAACTAGTGGGTGTGCAGTAGAAATATGTAATGAAAATGAGCATTTCAGTACCATGTAATTGCCAATTGACTTAGGCAAAGATAATTACTTGGAAAAATATAATATGATAAAGTGATGAACTTAATACTATAACAAATGTTATAGTCTCATTTAGTGAGATTTATTTTAAAAAAAATTAAAAAGAAAAAGTTTAAAGTCATTTTCAACTGTTTGTGGGTTAAAACTTTGGAAAATTGTTTGCTTACCATTTTGTAAGCATTAAGAATAAATTAATGACAAATGGAAAGAGATTTAAAATGACATCAACCACCCAATTAAATGTAAGGGGATCAATCATATGCTAAACAAGTGCGTTAAAAACTATATTATCCATTCCATTAGCTTCTCATTTCATGCCAAAGAAGCTTTTGGATAACAATAAGTGTTGTCAAGAATCTCAAGATCTCAAGAGAAAAATAAAATACCTCCCAACAGTAACGAACTTTTAGAAATATCAAAAGATTACATGCTCCTGCTGATACATGCTCCCTCCCTCGGGTAAAATACATCTAATGGAAACCATTCAAAGTTTTCGAGAGTCAAATCTAAGTGTTTAGAAACTCAAAATCTTTCTTTTACGAGGAAAATACTCAGTGAACCACCAAAATTTAAGTAAGAAAAATACTCTTAATAAGTCTTTTACCCGAGAGAGCAAGTGTACAATGTGCTCCATGGGAGAGTGCTATAAAAAAGTTTTTTCTTTTTCGGAAAATACTTTGGCCTAACATAAAGCCACAAAGAAAGACCCCTTCTTTCTTTTGTCCCTTGCACAGGTTCGTGCAGTGAAAAGAAAGCCTTCACATTTATGGGACCCATCCTCAGGTTTTGGGGATCATAAACTCTTTATCCAAAGAAAGCAATGCAATATTCTTGGATTTCGAAGCAGAATAAATACCCAATATATGTTTAGAACTTTAGATAGGTAATACAATAACAGACAGAAAAGTTACACATTTTTCCCTAATTTTTTATATGAACCAGTGATAAATTTTTATAAAATTTGTGGAAAGTCTAGTGCCTAGAGAGAGAGAGAGAGAGAGAGAAAGCACCAATAAACATGTTAAATACCAATTGTAAGGAGATGCATGGATTATTGAACTACCCACAGCTAGTACATATAATGTGTGTTTGTAGGGAGAAAGAGAACACTAACAATCATGGCAGGAAATACTACTTTTAGGAGATGTAGATAAATCTGATCGATCCTCCCCAATACCAAATGAGGATGATTTTGGGCTTACGTTTCAAGGGTGTGCTAAAGACGTTCCAAAAGTGAGTCTGATTTGGGAAAGTCCTCTCATAGTCATGACCTTAGAATCCTTACTTTTGCCTAAGACTTGATCTAACAACCGGCGAGCCTGCTCAAAACCGTATGGGTTTAAAGACCTTTGGAATTGCCCGGTTCCCATCGGTTTCTTAACGGATCAGTTTGGCATTCCCATCGGTTTCTCAACAATCGGTTTGGCGTAACCAATTCATTATTCAAATTCAGGTTATAAAACACTAGGCTTTAGTAACCTTAATTTTTAGAAATTAACATAAAAAATATGTCGATCTTTGGTACAAAAAAGTCACAATTATATCTAGTCATCATATATAAAATCGAAACAAAGGGGTGTGTTATTTTTCACAAAAAATTGAATATCTAAGACATTATTTGATCAATGACACACCTCAAACCACTTGATTTCGTACAGTGACAAGTGATTTATGGCCTTAGAGTATACAATAGTAATGGTCTCATTATTACCTACCTCAATTTTAAGTGCAACCTGGCCTTAATTTGAAGGGTGTAGTTTGTATAGAGCCTAGGCGCCAAACAATCAAATTAGAGCCTATTTTCAAATAGTATCGAGAAATATAGTTTTAATATTGAAAATTTTTGTGATAGCTTTAAAATATAGTTTTATATTTATTTATGAAGTTTAAAAGTTCAAAAATAATGTAGATCAAGATATATATGAAAACTTGAAAATCTTGAAAATTAATGGTCTAAAAATGCCTTACAAAACTTACAATCCATTCTTTTTTTCATGTCCAGGCATCTTGATGTCAAAATGATCAATTTGAAGATATTTGAGCATCCAAACAACCTCTTCTAATGAAATTTTGGAGATAGGCTCAAATTTACTGTCCAGGGCGTCGGCTCTGTATAAACTTTTGCTTGATTTTAATGGCTGTGACCCCATAAAACATCACCAATCCCATGAGAAACCTAGAACCATGCTTTCCCCAAGGGACCCACTTTTCCTCTCTCATCAATTCCTTGCTCAAGGGCAAAGGATCCGTGTTTCTTTATGAACAAGAAAAACTGCATCTCACCGTTGTAGATTGCCCTTGCTCTTTGTACGGCCTATTTCCATCTCTTAGGGACCTGCCACTGCCTTTAAAAAGGAAATTTTCGAGGCCCCCAAAAACATGGGGTCTCTGAAAAGCTGCTAAAAAAACTGTGCATTTCCATGATCAAAAAACACCCCAAAATCTTCATGAAAATCTGTACTTTCCAGGTGGAAATATTAGCCCTCTGCTCTTTTTGGGTCATGTAGCCTCCTTGTTTATAGGGTCATAGGCCTTTCACAGATGGAGGGATAAAGTGCCTCAAAAGAGAACTTGGGTTTTCTTCCCAAAGGCTAATTCAGTGAGGACCTTCCTTCTGCACCTGCAATTTCCCTGATTGTTAGGCCCTTTAAGTATTAAGGGTCCTTTCACTTGAAATTTCTTGGTTTCTATGTTCATGACCATTGGTTCTTTCTGGTCCTTGTTTTGTAGTGCGAGAAATTTTTTGTTTTGTGCTGAGGGTCTCCTTAATTTAAGGGTCTTTGCCCACAAGTTTGTTTGGGTTCAATCCTGAGATTTGGGGATCCGTTGGTTTTATTTCTAGATTTTTGTTTGAGTTCATTAGGGCCTGAATTTTATAGGATCATGGTGCCCCATGTTTGTCGGGATTCAAATCCAAAAAGCCCACAGTTTTTAGGGTCATTCTTCTAAAAGGCTTTTCAATTTTACGGAGGTTTCCTTTGTTGGGTCATTTCCTGTCAATTCTTAGTTTGTCACTTCCAAACACGGAGGGGTTAATTGCACCAAACCCAATTCTTTGTAGTAAATTTATTGCATTTCTTTTCTTGGTTTTAAGCATACGAAGCCGTCATTTTAAGGCTCATTGCATTAAAGATGTAATTGTTTTCAAGCCCACAAGGCCCTTAATTTTCAGGGTTTCTTGGGTAGAAATCACCTTCTTTGGAGGCTTTCATAATTCTGTTTTTAGGGCCACCACCCTGGAAATTTCTTGTTTTCTGAGCTCACAAGCCCCCAACATTTTTAAAGGATCATTTGCCGATAAGTAGATTATGTTGCACTTTAATAAATAACCCTTTCTGGTCATTACCCAACAAAGATCTTGATTTTCTAGCTCATTCGCCCCCAAGTTTTCATGGCCATTTCCCATTCTTTAGAAAACATCAGTCTTCTGGGTCAATACCTACAAAATCTTTCCCAATCTTGAGAGAACTTCAGTCTCTTGGATCACTAAACGCCAACTTCCTTTCTTTGATTCTCACAAAAACATTAGATTAGGAGCCATTTCCTGCAAATGTTCTGTTTCTTTCTCAAAAGCTCAGAAGGCCATTGGTTTCACACGATCATTGCCCCTGAAAGCTTCTTCCTTCATAGCCTCAGAGCCCTGAACGTGAACGGGTCACTGCCATTGCAAATTCTTTGGTTTGGAAGTGTATAGATTGAGTTTGGGTATTCTAAGACTTTCTCCCTTGCTAACCCAACGAGTCATAACCATCATTTCCCTGCAAAATTTGCCACTATTGAGAAATGGGTTGTGTCCATGGAAGCTGTTGCAAACAATACGAACCTTCCTCTCAGGGTAAAGAACCCAGAGATAGCTCAGTTTCAGAAGCCAATGCTAGAAACCATCATGGTGGTGATAGCCTTCACATGCTTACAGGAAGCTCAGTAGAACTAGCCCATGTCCCTTCTCACAATTACACTCTTAGATACTCCTTCTCAGCGCAAAGAGGCTACTACCCAGATGCACCGGATAAAGAAAACCAAGACAGTTTCATTATAGAAACCCAAATCAAAGGTAACTCAAATCTCCATTTCTTTGGGGTCTTTGATGGTCATGGCCATTTTGGCACAGAGTGTTCGAATTTTGTCAAGCGTAGACTATTTGATCTCCTAATTAACGACCCAAATTTCTCTGATGAACCTGATGAGGCCCTAACCTCTGCATTCTTAGCGGCTAATTCTGAGCTTCATAGCTTCACTGATATAGATGATAGTATGAGTGGTACAACTGCCATTACTGTTCTTGTTCATGGGAACACTCTTTTTGTGGCAAATGTGGGGGATTCAAGGGCTGTGATTGCACTTAAGGGTGGGAATTCAATCTTGGCTGAAGATCTTTCGAAGGATCAAACCCCATACCGTAAGGATGAGTGTGAAAGGGTGAAGAGTTGTGGGGCTAGAGTATTGAGTGTTGATCAATTGGAGGGGTTAAAGGACCCCAAAATTCAAGACTGGGGAAATGAAGAGAATGGTGATGGGGATCCACCGAGACTTTGGATGCCTAATGTGATGTATCCTGGAACTGCATTTACCCGGAGTGTTGGGGATAGCGTTGCTGAGAAGATTGGGGTGATTGCTGAACCTGAGATTTTGAAGGTTCAGCTGACACCCAACCATCTGTTCTTTGTGATTGCAAGTGATGGGGTTTTCGAGTTTCTCTCTAGCCAAGCAGTCATTGATATGGTAAGCGCAACTCAAATTTCCTTTGCTTATTGTTTTGGTTATTGAGTTGTAAGAGAGTTTTGAAATGATGCTCCAACCTGTACATGCTATAAGATGAATGATGCCATTAATTCCAGCGGAGGCCCACAATGAATCTCTTGTCTATAAAGATATTATTCGCAATTCTTCTGAACCTGAATTGGTTCTCCAGTAGTCTCTAAATTATACAAAAGGAAAAGAATAAAGAAAACATTTTTGGATATTTGCTTTTTTCGATGTTGTTTAGCTGGGAGAGAGTGATAAGAATCTCACTGATCTTAATTCTGACCATAGCTTTAGTTGTCACATGAAAGAGAATATAAGTTTCTGAAAGGATGAAGCAAATTTGACCGCTTTCTCTAGACACTAGGAAAAGGAAATAAGGAAACCAGGTTCCTTTTTCTTTACTTTTTTTCTTTTTCAAGATTTTAGAGAAACCTCATATTTTGTTTGAACTGAATGTCATGTTTCCACTACTGGCTTTTGATTAATAGAAGAAAAGCAAGATTTTCAGTGATCATATTTTGGCATTTCGCTGGTAATAAGAAAACCAATGAGCTTTTTCTTTTCTTTTGCATGTTAAGAGACAAAGAAACAGGGTCAGTTCTTTTCTTGGACCTAGTCCTTTCTCTTGGTCTTCCAGAATACAGGAGAAAAACACATAGGAATTTGTTTAAATATCCAATTCATTGGGTTACCGATGAAGGAAGAACAAGAATATGATTCTAATGATGTCCTGAGATTCATTTGTTCATTTATTCTTTGGTTGGTTGACATCATGGTATCAGTAGATTCTTTTGTCTTGGCAAACATTGAGAATTCTTTAAACTTTTTTAGTTCTTAAATATCATTGACGGTGTTACTTGCGTCGTTTAACTGACCATTTATTTCTTTTGCTATTATTTTGGGGCAATTCTTAGAAACTTCATTCCGTTAGGCTACTTATTTGAAAGATGTCCTTATGTTGTTAATTTAGAAAGTTGGGAAAATTGGAAGCTATTAAAATGGTTTGTTGCTGAATCAAGTCTGAAACAGCAGCTCAATCACCTATCTTGACTGGGCTTTGTAAGATGAAAGAAAGAGAAACTTTTATATGATATGACTTTCTGTTCATTAAGAATGACCTGCATGCTTCTCACTCTCCCTTTAAGCTTAAATGGAAAGGTTTGACAAAACACATAGGGTGCTTTGGGAATTTGATAATTGATTTCATGAATTATCGACACTCAACAGTATGTTAATTAAATATTAAATTAATAAGAGGACATAGAAGTACAAAGCTAATAAGAAATCTTAAAACGCATGAGATCTGAAGCACTAAACAGTTTGAGCCTAACTACAATTTTTCTCTTTATTTTTGGCCCCTGCATGAGGAGGAATTTCCCTATCAACGTGTTCAAATTGAAGGACAGACAGAGCATGCCAGAAAAAACATATTTTTAGCCCCTGCATGAGGAGGAATTTCCCTATTAACGTGTTCAAATTGAAGGACAGACAGAGCATGCCAGAAAAAACATAAGGATTGAACTCCCTTGAAAGGATGGCTCTACTAATTTGTTTGAGACGAGGGGTTTCAAATATTGTAGGCGCGTGAAATGTGTCAGAAGACTGAAAGAGCAATAAAGTTTAGCATTATAGGTGGGACCATAGTGGAAAGGTGCTGGTACCACGTACTGATTTAGGTTAGGAAGAATAGATGGGCGTGTTTTATGGTATGACAGCATTGGAAGGAAAGAATGGGTAACAGAATAAACTATATCCGAATTGATAGAGAGAAAACTATTAGGGCATATATGTAGTGCATGCTGCTTGGGTCTGGTTACGACATCAGTGCAGATTTTGCACGTATTTTGAACATTGTATTCGGTGTCAAATGGCAATTCGTGTCGAAAACTGCAGGACATGAGTATCTAGATAGCTATAAGCCCATTTTGAGTGTGCTGACAATTGGCTTCTAGTATTCCCTGAAATAGGTTTCTTAACCTAGCAAGTAGCAAGAAAGAAAGAAATGGGCCTGTCTTCCCCACTGAATTACACAAAAAAAAAAAGAAGAAAGAAATGGGAAATGGGTTTCTGTAAGATTTTTTATTTTTTCCAAATTTTTTAATTGGTTTTTAGTAGATTAGCGATGCATCCTGTTAATGTTTTAATTTTTTTTGTGTGCCCGTTCTCAATGGTGTTACTAAGTGGGACTAGCCACCTCCTCTATAGGTAATTTCATTGATCTGTCGTCTGATGCATTCTAACTTTGTGTATGCAGGTGGCCAAATATAAAGATCCTCGCGATGCCTGTTCTGCTATTGTTGCAGAATCATACAAGTTATGGTTAGAGCATGAGAATCGAACAGATGATATAACGGTCATCATAGTGCATGTCGATGGCCTGTGCAGTGTATGATATGAGATAACCAACCACCCATTGGAAAACAAAAAGTCATCTCGATGTTTATATTCATTTTCTATAGGTATTCAATAGATAACTTCAAGGGAGTAATTAAGTCATGATATCACTCTCAAAGATTATTAATAACTGTTGCAGCTTTCTTGAGATTCACCAGTCAGTTGTAGCTGTTGGAACAAGCATACAAAATATGCGGGTGGCAAAACTGGGAGAATCTAATCGGTCATGTCCCATAACAATGTAGCACCATCATGTTGTAAGTTCTTTTCTGAGTATTTTTACTATGAAATACATTTCTTCTGCAAGTATCTACATCGTTCTTCTGCTTCACATTGCAGTTAAAGAGATAGAGCCACATGTACTTCGAGGCAATCCCCAATAGCTGTCGTTCTTAATATGGATAATGGTTTACTCCCCATAAATTGATGTTTGAATGTGTGTATTTCTCTTTTTCTTTGTGCGTGTGTGCATGTCTGTAGAGAGAGAGAGAGCGTGTGTGTATGACTTTAGCATTTTATTGATTAATATCAGATGGTGGGACAACAGGGCATCAGAGAAAGATGTTGGGCATGGTTCGTATAGCAATCCATGTCACCGTGAATCTGCTTGAAGAGAATCTCTCTTCTACTCATGTATGAGTTGCAGGCTTCTTGCGTTTAAACATGGCCAGTGAGACTTGGCATCTCCTTGATGAAGTTCTAAGGATCCCCTTTGCATGTCCAAGAATATTTGATGCCATAATGAAATGCTATTCCTACTAATCCATATAGCTGTGGTCTCCAAAGGTTCAATGGAGCAGCCAGATGGAGGTGGTCCCTTGCACACTATAATTCATCCCACTGTAATTCATTGTAAATATGATTTTGGGCGACTGTGATCTGACAAGAATTATTTGCAAATATTCTTTTAAGGAAAATGAATTTTGTAGAAAAAAATAGTCATCTCTCTTTATGGTTGGATGTTTAATCACTTACAATAGCTGTTATGATCCACAAATGGGAAATATCAGAAAATCCAAATAATATGAGAATGCTAAAAAAGGTTTGAGGGATCTCTGGCCTTGCGTTTCTTTATTATGTTCCCGTCCCCTTTGGCAGTCATAGTCTTCAAAGAATTCAGCTTACAATTTCATGTATCATATGGGTGCGAACCATTTGTAACCCGATAGTTCATAGTTCTTGGGCTTATCATGTTCTTGTTCTTTTTATCTTGATCTTCTGTTACATTAGAGGTGTGTGTACTCTGAGAGAGAGACAGAGAGATCTGGGTAAAAGGTTATGCTTCATTATGATACAACAGATCTCAAACAAGGTACAAAACTTCACTTCTCTTGGGTCACAATATTGCCATCTCTGAAGTAGAAGGCTACAAAACTTCACTTCGCTTGGGTCACAATGCCATCTCTGAAGTAGAAGGCTAGGTCCTTGACTATCATCCCCGGCACAACATTTAATCTCTTTTTTTTTTGGGTTAATGCAAAACATAAATTTCTAGAGAGAGAGAGAGAGCCATTCTCAGAAGAATATGGCAAGCTTCTCATCTATCTTGCTTTGCACGATGTCACACTGTTCTAGCAATCTGTTAAGCTTATCATCCTCTTCCCATCCGACTATCCTCCTTTTCTCATTCTCACTGGCATTTTCATCAAACACATCACTCGTTAGAATACCGTCTTCTGTCAATATCTCTTCACTTCTAAGGTTCTCACTTCTTAGTGACATCTCATTATTTCTAAATTCCTCACTACTCTGCAACAAGTGGCCTTGAAATCTTAACCAATCACCTTCTCCTCCTCTAGCAGGCTCAATAAGTCCATTCCCTTGGTTAGTAGTTTCCAAAAATCCCAAAATCCCACATCCTGCTTCTAACATTTCATCAAAAGATAATTCAGTAGGAGCCCAGTCTATTGACATATCTCCTTCCAAAATGGGCCTAAACCGATGCTCCAAAATATAAATGGCTGATGACCTTCCATTGGTCAGATTCAATAGCCTCCAATTGAAAATTCGGCGAAAAATTACTGGCCATCTGGGAACTATCTGATATGTTAGTCTTTCTCTCACTAGATAAGCACATCTCTGCACCATCAACCCAGCCTCTCTTTCTGCCATTTCCTCCCCCATAATCCCGCTTCCATGGTTAAGATACCACTTCAAGCATTTCTCGAGAACTGATTTCTTTTCCTCAATTTCAGCAAAATTGCCCTTGAAAAACTCATTATACCAGATTTGCCGCGTGCTAAAAAATGGAAGCTTGCAGGCCTTAAGGTTAACTAAGATAGGTTCAATTTTCTCAGCAGAATTCCAGCCTATTCTTGGTAGATACAAGCTTACGATTCTACCTTCCCTGCTACATTCCTGAAGCAAATCAACTTCAGGACATGGCCAACCAGTGGTACTACACTGTGAAGCCACAATTATTTCATCTACTGATTTTTCCAAAGCATCATTGAAGGCATTGATGCACTGGTCTGGACTAACTTCATAAAAGTTAGTTTTCTTGAGAATCTCCATGGAAGAACTCAAGTAACTCAAAACCAGGTCGTGGGTTTTCAACCGTCGAAGGATTGGTTGTTGAGGAGACAAGTTAGCGAGCCACTGAAGTCCCTCTCTAAGATTGGCATCACTGAAAAACCCATCAATCCCCTGAGCTTTATCGAGGAAAATAATTGAGAAGCTATTTATCCTAGTCTGATCCAAATTACCAAGCTCCAATCTGTTTGTGATCATGGCATAAGGATCAAGAACCTCATATTCACCCATGGTGCTGGCTGCGATGAGTAGGGGGAGACGAGAACCAGAGGGCAATGACATAACGAGCTTATGAAGTCTCGCTCTTTCAAGGTCGCATCGGTTGCAGTCAGATAATAAGAACAAAATCCCACTTCCACCCGCAACTGCTTCGCTAAATTTAGCTGGACCAGTATTGTCGAAACTCACTTCCTTCACAACAGATAGGCAACAAATATGATTGCGATCTATTGGGTTCACCACCCATTTCCTCCAAATTGACAAACCAGGAGAAGAAACAAGTAAATCATTTTTTTCATCTTCATTTCCATGACCCAGAAGCTTGGCATGCAACCATGACCCAACCATCCAACTGGCATTCTTACGGTGTCCCAAGCCCTGCCCATTTGGAATTTCCCCCTGAGAGCACAATATCAGTTTCCAACAAAGGCATTTAGCATCTGGGTTTCTCTCCTTAAGTACTGGTACAACCACTTCGGAAACGTTTAGCCTCGACCATGACTTCTCATGTCTGTAGTATCTCTCTTTCGTGACGTAGTCGATGTTAAGTTCATCCACAGGTTTTGTTTCCTGCATGAGGGGAATTAAAATGAGACTAATAAACCAGAAAACTGACTTAAAAACTGCATCAACCAGACAATTGGCCAAGTTGGGCAGAAACTTGATTTGAGTTCTAATGAAATCTAGGGTGTAATAGTCACAGGTTTGGTTCTCAGAATCTGAAATTCAGTAGAAATTTGCCAGAATATTTAAAAGTGCAGAAAACCTATAAATACTGAAGCAAAGGAAATTGAAAAACAAGAAGCAGGTTCAGAAAAAACCACATTGTTAAAACTGCTCCCAGAAAATACAAGACTGGCAAATATTGAAGCAAAAGAAGGTGAAATAGCAGAAGCAGGTTCAACAAGTAATGCTTCTTTTTCCTCTGATGATTAACAAGCACCTTATTGGTTACGTAAGAGATAAAAGAGAAAAAGAAAAACCAAGTACCGCTTTATTTGGTCGAATTGGTGGTCCCAATGACAGGGAACTCAGTGCAGCATTTGACATCAACTGATGCTGCTCTCGGGCCTCTCTACGCTTTTTAGAACACTGTTTCCATATTCTGGACAGTGAAAAACAAAGAAAGGGGGTCAGCTATAATAACACTGAGCAAACTTCGGATTAAATTAGATCACTGAAAGAAACTAATGCGTAAATTAGATTCACAAAGTTCAGAACCTTATGATAAGTTTTAGTCTTGCATTGTCAGCTTCAGCTTTCTGATTAACCATTTCAACCTCATTGTCAACATGCTCCATCAATGCCATTGACCTAGCTGGTTCTTCATTGGTATTCTTGATTTCCATGACCTTTGAAGTGCCAAACTCTGGAGCCTCATCTACTTCAGGGAGATACTTATGTCCCATTGACTGATCCATTAAGTTATCATCTTCAGTTAATTGGCACTCTTTTGTAATTTCCATGGCCACAAGCTGGGACCCATCTTGATCTGAGGCAAATTGGGGTGACTCCACCATATATGTATCGGCTATGAATTCACTATTGATTGGCACTGGTGAACTATTAACCAGTAATGGTGCTTTAAACATCGAGGAATGCTGATTGTATTTGTGAAAAATGCCAGCATCACTATCATGCATTCCTTCATCCGCTGAATCAACCCACTTAGATTTTATCAAATGTCCAATTTTCTTGTCAGGCTTCTCCATGACATCGCCTGTCCTTTTCTCAACTTGCATGTGTGTCACCTGCTGTAAAAGATATATAATCAAGAAAAGTTCACCATCAGACTTGAGCAAAGGTAAAACTGGACCACATAACCCTATTGGAGGAAATGAATAATGCAAAAAAAATTAAAATTACAGAGGACACTTCTGAAAAAAATATATAAAATGAAGAACAAGGGCAAGTCCTCTCTAGCTCTATAACCTGATCGGAAACAACATCATCAACAACTTTGGCTGACTTTTTAAGGTGAACAAGCCGTGAGCACTTGGTCACGTAATCCCTGTCAGCATTAAGAAAGGGGCCTTCCTTCACCATGTAGGAATCTTCAAAGTGTTTAATTAAAAACCCATGATACTGCAAAAGGCTTTCAATATCTTCCCCCTGAGAGTAAAAAAAGAATAGGCCAGGTAAGGACTCAGTCAATTTCAATAAACATACAAAAGCCCATATAAGATTACCTGGAGGGACTCACTGTTGGGTTTATGTGGCCTTTAAAGGCCTTATGAGAGCTTGAATGAGAATTTTATATAGTGAAACATAAACTCAGTGGGAGTGTGATCCTCTTGTGGACCATACTAGGCAAATGCGATTTGCCGATACTCGGACTAGGCTCGACGTGCTAGGGCAGCCGAGTTGGAAAAATCCAAGGTACTTGGGTATAGGTATCTACTGAGAAGAGTTTAGTGGGTTAGCCCTTGATGCGAGCCAAGGGACTGTGTGACCCTTGCGTGTGATGAATAGCCTTTAGAGACAGGGATAAAATATTATCGTTATATCATCACAAGGCATGTACATAAATAGCCGTTTTAAATATCAAAGAGATAGATGGCTCAAATCTCTCATCCCACAAGTCTCCTTAGATCGACGGTCAAGATTTAACCCTACGAATTGAGGCAAATCCCAAGGCATAGAAAATCTATAAAATAAGGTCTCCCCCTTCATAAAATTACATATGTATTCTCTCCTCTCTCTTTAAGAATTCTCTCCCCTTACTTAAATTTAGTTCTCTCTCTGGATTACCAAAGGGGAGGCACGCCCCAAGTTTTATCATTTATCTCTCCTAAGTTTTTCTAAAGGGGCACACCCAAGTTTTCTACATCTATCTCTCCTGAGTTTTTCTAAGGGGGCACGCATAAGTTTTCTAGATAGTACGCCCAAGCTAAGGTTAGCTTCTAGTGGTTTGATTTTTGGATAGCAAAAAGGAGGATCCCCTTGCTAATAGATCTCTCTCTCTCTCTTTGATCTATCTCTCATCTCTCAAAAGATCAAGCCAAAGGGGCTTGAGCAAGACTAAGGCATTGAGGCCTTAGATAGTTGGTTTTAGATCGAGATCCATATGTCACTGAGATCACATTAGTCTTTCTTTTACCATATGTAGGAGTATCAAGAGACCGATCATAGATCTTGAGCACCATCAGAAGGAGGAGACTCGATGTAGGGTTTACTAAGCCCAGTTGAGGTAATCTCCAGCACTTTCTTTTTGTTTCTTGCTATATTTAATTATATTATCTTTATATTCCCAAGCAAAAGAATTGTGGATATGTCTAAAGAAAATTGGTTTAATGGCATCAAGGTTTTAAGATCTTGAATTTGTTAGTTTTATTTTCTTTGAAGCAAGAGTTATTGTAATAAGACTGCTTGTAAGTGATCTTTGCCTAAAGAAAAGAAAAAGAAAAAACGTGAAAAGATGAAAAAAATAAAAAAATATTTCCCAGCAAGATCACATTAGTCTTTCTTTTACTCACCTCCATGCCTAGCCATTTCACAACCTGAGCGACAGGGATTCCTTGATTGCTCTGCAGCCCACTGTGTAAGGAAGCAAGAGCCTGGCTTCGTAACTGTTCAAAAAAACAAGATCATTATGCATTTTCTCGGTTAATGGTCCACAGAAATTCAGGGAAAAGCAAAAAGGTGATATAAACGAGACGCCAACAAAAAGTTTTTTATTTCTTCTTTTGAAATGAAATACTGAAAGATATTGGCAAGACAAACACAAGCAGCATCAAGTTGTACATATTCTCCCCCTCTTACCTATAGACACTAAGAAGGACACTAAGGTTGATTCAATCAAAATTATGACTCCGAGTGTCCGTAAAGTTTTTAAATTTAGGCTATGAAAGTGTCATGATTAGTGGAAGTCAAACACAGCGTATACTTTTAGAGGTCCAAAATTGAGGAACCGTTTTCTATAGCTACTCAAAAGATCAGTTTTTTAGTTACAACTTACCCTAACAGATGGCTTTGTCATTCCCACTTTTATGAAGGTTCTAAAAGAAGAAAATGAGTATTACAAAAAATTTCTTCCTTCCGAAAAAACCTGAGGATTCCAGGATAAATAAAGAACTTCTCACTAAAGATTTTGACCCTGAAGAACCCCCCAGTTTTCTATGAAAATGAAGCAGAAGAAAATAGATTTTCTTTATTACAAATGTTGTTGGATGCAGAATGGTGCGATGACCAAATAGCAGAAGCAGATGTTATGCCATCCATCAGAATGATACAGGGAGGAGTACAAGAAGATAGAGGTGAAGAAAAATGTGAAGATTCTTCTTGTTCTAATCAAATAATAGATGAAGGTGCGAGTTCTTCCTCTCTACTTTGGTTGATGAATTGCTTATATTCTCTGTCATCATCATCATCATAGCCTTTTTCCAATTAATTGGGGTCGGCTACACGAATCCTGATCTGTCATTCTACTCTATTAAAGATCATACCCTCAGTGAGGCCATAAGTCCCTATATCTTTTCAGACTACTTCTAACCATGCCCTTTTGGGCCTACCCTTTTCAGTCCTTCCACTTGAACTAACTCCAACCTCCTAACAGGTGTTGTACTTGGTTGGCGCCACACATGACCAGCCCACCTAAGTCTACTCTCTCTCATCTTATCGCCTATTGGTGCCCTCCTAAATTCTCTTGAATGGATTCATTTCAAATTCTAACCCTTCTTGTCTTGCCGCTCATCTATCTTAACATCCTCATCTCCGCTACACTCATTTTAATGGTATAGTGTTTTTGTTCGCTCAGCATTTCGCCCCATAGAGCAAAGCTGGTCTCACAGTTGTCTTATAGAACTTACCTTTCAGCTTCATTGGTATGCGGCGATCACATAAAATTCCAGTTGAACATCTCCACTTCGCCCACCCAGCTCAAATTCTGGGTGTGACATCTTCCTCAATCGCTCCATTTTCCTGGATTATCAACCCATATCGAAAGTACGGTCCTTTTTCTGCTTCTTGGCCATCAATCTTAAGTACTTCCTCGTCTATACTCCTATTATTACTAAACTTGCATTCCATATACTCCGTCTTAGTCCGACTAATTTTAAAAAATTTGGATTCCAGGGCATCCCTCCAAAGTTCAAACTTTGTGTTAACGTTGTTTCGGGTCTCATCAATCAGAATTATGTTATCTATGAACAACATGCAGCATGATACCTCATCCTGTTGTTGCCTACTTAAATCATCCATAATTAGAACAAAGAGGTTCAGGCTTAATGCTGACCCTTGATGCAGACCTATTGTCACTGAAAACTCACTGGTTTATCCACTAGTTAGCGCTCCATCATACATATCTCTTACCAAGTCGATATAGCGTTTGGAGACTCATTTCTTTTCCAACACCCGCCAAATCAAATCACGAGGTACTCTATCATAAGCTTTCTCTAGAACAATAAAGATCATGTGGAGGACTTTTCCTTTCGCACTAAACTTCTCAATCAGTTGCCTAAGTAGGAAAATAGCCTCCATTGCTGACTTTCCCGGCATAAAACCAAATTGATTTTCAGATACACTCGTTTCATGCTTTAGTCATTGCTCGACCACTCTCTCCCAGAGCTTCATAATATGGTTCATAAACTTGATCCCTCGATAGTTCACACATTTCTGTATGTCTCATTTGTTCTTGTAAATAGGTACCACAATACTTTTTCTCCATTCATCTGGCATTTTCTTTGTTCGCAACACCTTGTTGAATAGTTTTGTCAACCAGTAAATGCCAATGACCCCTATGCACTTCCAAACTTCTATTGGGATACATCTAGTCCTAAAGCCTTTTCTATCTTCATCCTTTTCAAAGCTTATTTCACTTCCAACATCCTAATCATACGAATGAATCTATGACCTCCACCCTTATTTGTATCAACAGTTCCTTCTACAGCTATGTTCCCATTGTCTCGTCATTTAATAATTTTTAAAAATACACTCTCCACGTTTCATTGACCTCGAGATCCTTCACCAAGAGCTTTTAATCTTCACTCTTAATGCATTTAATATGGTTTAGATCCCTACATTTTTTCTCTCTTATTTTTGATAATATGAAGACATTTTTTCCACCTTCTCTTATTCCCAGTTTATTATATAGATTATCATATGCCTTAAGTTTAGCTTTACTTACTATTTGTTTAGCATTTTTCTTCATGTGTTTATATTATTTAAGTTTTAATCATTTCTATTTACACTGCCAAGCTTTATAATATGATCGTTTTTCGCTAATGACCGTTTGAACCTCATCACTCCACCACCAAGTTTCCTTATCGAAGTTCTTTTTCCCTCTAGATTCTCCTAAAATCTCTTTTGCCACTTCTTGATACAGTCAACTATCTCATTCCATATTACATTGACATCATGTTCAGAGTTCCATTTTCTTTCTTCAACTAATTCATCCCTAAATAAGTCTATGTTCTCATTTTTTAAATTCCACCACCTAGCTCTTGGATACCCATTACTTCACCCCTTCTCTTCCATGTCTTTATGCAGACGTCCATAACCATGAGCATATGTTGGATAGTCAAACTCTCTCCTGAGATAACCTTGAAGTCTTTATATAATGGTCGATTTACTTTCTTAACTAGGAAGAGGTCTATCAGGCTTTTACGTGATCCACTTTTATAGGTTATTAAATATTTGCTTTTTAAAGTGTTTGTTATTGCTAGGTCATTAGCCATATCAAAATCTAGAATAGTCTCATACATCTCATTTCTCTCCCCAAACCCATCTCTCCCATGTACTTCTTCACATCCTCTACTATCCTCCCCTACATAACCATTTAAGCCCCCTCCTAAACAGGTCTTCTCTCCATTTGGTATGTCTTGGACTATTCCATCTATGTCCTCCCAAAATTGTCTTTTAATTCTATCATCTAATCCTACTTGTATATAAGCACTAATTACGTTAATTATCTTTTTCCCTAATACAAGTTTAATTAATAAGAGCCTTTTGACATTAATTACTTTATCTTTTAAATCTTTGTTTAATTCTATCATCTAATCCTACTTGTACATAAGCACTAATTACGTTAGTAATCTTTTTCCATAATACAAGTTTAATTAATAAGAGCCTCTTGACATTATTTACTTTATCTTTTAAATCTTTGTCTACTATTATGCCTACACCATTTCTATTATATCCTTTCTTGTATACCAAAGTTTATACCCATCTATTTCTTTAGCTTTTCTCCTTTCCATTTAGTTTCTTGTAAACAAACTATGTTTACTCTCCTTCGTCTCATTGTATCCACTAACTTTGTACTCTTATCTGTAAGCGTTCCTACATTCCATGTGGCTAGACAAATCTTATTCTCTTGAACTAGCTTCTTTTCCACCGCAACCAGGCAGCGCTGAGGCGTGTCGCTTCTGAGGAACACACAAGCTAACCCTTGCTCATATCTCACTGTACCTGGGGTCGGGTACAGCATGTCGCTTCTGGGGAACACCCTAGCTATCCCTTCTTCATTTCTCATAGTATCCGGGTTCCAATACAGCGTGTCGCTTCTAGGGAACGCCCTAGCATAAGCAGATATTGTCGATTCAGGATTCATGATAAGTTTTGACAAAATTTTAGGATGGTTGCCTACCTAACACAACTCGGGTATGGGATGGATTAAGGGAAAGTTTAAGGTCAATCGAAAATCGATGAAATAAAATAGAATTCTCAAAGCAATTATAAAAGAGATTTTCAAATTTTTTGTGATAAACCTGCGACAACCTCTTTGCGGAAAGAGCAAGTTTATCGGATAAAAGAATTTGTGAAGGCTCAAAATGTCCTTTTCATTCAAGTAAAAGTGGTTGTGGATGTAAATAATAATTGGAATAAAGTTGAACTATTTTTGGATATAGAATAAAAATATATTGTGACTCTAGATGAAATGAGGCCATATACAATTTCAGAAAATATGTTGTATTTTTACTACTGAAGAAGAAAAGCATATAGTGCCCAGGATTTTACCATCTTTCATAATGAGAACCAACAAAATCCAAAAAAAATCCTTCTCTTACAAAAATCATGACAAATAAGATACAGTTTGAAAGGGAACAAGAAAAATATGAGTCAATCACAAAAATTAAAGGGATGTCTTTAGAAGCTAGGTCACAATTGAATACTGTAAAACACATAACTGGAGATTGAAGAATGGTTGTGTCAAACACCCCTTAGACAAATGGGACAAGGATTCTCCTATGGCTCATATCCCAACGATATATAAGAATCTAGTTCAAAGTAAGCCCATTAGAATGAATAAAGAGGATGAGGCGAAATTGAAAAATCAAGTAAATGAACTGGTAGAAAAGGGACTCATAAGGCCATCAGAATCTAATTATTCATAGTCAGGCATCATAGTCAGGAGAAACGACGGAAAGGCAGAATGGTGATAAATTATATCCATCTTACTAATGTCACAATAGACATCACATGGACACTGCCTAATAAAAAAGCATTTATGGAAGGGTAGCCAAAAAGAAAAAAAATTCAAAATTTGATTGCAAAACATGGTACCATCAGATCAAGATTTCAGAAGAAGATATTCATAAAACAACCTTTTCTACCCCTGATGGCCTATTTTAATGGCTCGTAATGCCATTTGGGCTGAAGAATGCTCCCTCAGTTCCAGATAAGGATGGTTTCCATCTTCAAACCATATGTAAATTTCATTGCAAACTATACAGATGACTTTTTGGGTTTTTTTAATAATGTGGAGGATCATATACAACATTTAAAGATTTTTGCTCAGCTTGTACACGACCACGGTATTGGTCTTTCCTCCTCCAAAGACAAATTTCAAGTGGCTACAAATTCAGTCAATTTTCTTGGAATACATTTATCGGAAGGAAAATTACTATGCAACCTCATGTCCTTCAAAAGAGAGAAGTCCCAGACTACCTATGGGACAAATTGCAATGCCATGGATTTTTGGGTTATGTAAACTATCTTCAGGACTATATTCCATCCCTTTCAGAAAAAACCTAACACATTCGGTAATGCATGAGCAGAGAACCCTTTAAATGGGATGAAGATGCTACCAAGGAGGTAAAGATATTAAAATTATTTGCCCAAAGTTTGGTGCCTATACAAGCAGCCAATTTAAAAAACTTGATATAAACTGTTGGCCTGCATAAAATAAAATTTTAGCAGCAGTAAGGGGATTGAGAAAATTCCATAATTATCTAATAGGAGAGCAGTATATATTGAGAACTGATTCAGTAAATCTGGCAAGTCTGATGAACAAAAAATTGATCAACAGCGCAAAACTACAAAGGAATGGGTGGTGGCAATTTTTTACTTTCCCAATACAATTTTACAATCAAAAGAGTTCCTGGCAAGGATTATTGTCTCCCAGATGCTTTAACCAGAGAAAAATGGATGATTAGAACAGTTCCAAAGGCAGAACGGTTTTCATATCCATTAAATTCTTCAAGTGCCAAACAAAAATTTCATCAAAAGATTAGACAATTATTTCCTCATAGGAGTTATAGTAGAGTAATAATTTTCCTTCTTTGGATATATTTCTTCTCTATTCACAGGAAGGATAAGTATTATTGTAAATAATTTGTAAATAATTTTATATTACAATATTTACAAACAAAACCTTCTTGTTCTAAAACAAGGGAAAAAAGAAGAAACTATAAGAAGAAGAAGACTATAATTTGAATTTCGGGAATTTCTGAAAAGTTCAATGATGAAGTAAAATCAGAAGCATAGGTTGAAGAATGTCTGGGCCAATTGGAATTATAAAATTCGCAAGATTCAGAAATTCTTACCAAAGAGAAAGAAGTTGAACAATCTCCAGCACTAGAGCTTAACTTTACAGCATTTTCTCTTTCATCATCATACTCATAAAAAGTAGGAGGTTGGGACTATCCTACCTCCTCATCAACCTCATTATCACCCTGCCATTCTTCAATAAGAATCTTTTCTTCTACTGAAGGTCGAAGCTTGAGATGGTCCCACTCATCTATTTCAATTTCTTTGTGGATAACAATAGGAATTAGATGAATGGGCCTAAAAACAGGGATATAACAGTTACAGTGGTTTGTTTCTTCTATGTGGACCAGTTTTTAATAACTATCTCTTCGATACAAATCATAGAAACTTCTTCCCCATTGCACTATTTCATCAGTCGGAAACATATCACCTTTCCATGCTAATGATCCTCTAATTTCATGGGAATGGAAGTGTTGCTCAAGGGATTTGTCAGGGATTAAATATCTGGCTTCATGATCCCGGAATATGTAAGGAGAAAGGGAAAGAATAGCATGCCTTTCATTTTCATATTCAAAATAATTGCAGCCTTTACATCTTGTACTCCTGATTGGAATGTTTCCAAGAAATTTTTCGTCAAGGGTAATAGGCTGGCCATTACTGAGGAAACACTTTTTTGTTCAAAGGAACCCAGTTGTTGAAATATTGTTTGATAATTTCTTTTAAACTCGGGCTCAAAAATACACTAAGACTTCAAGAGTTCAATTGTGAAGTAGAAAATATACAAATGAGTAAGCCTTTGCTTATAAAATGCATGTGCCAATCTTTTATCAGACGATTAAAATGAAGTTTTCAGATTTCATCAATTTCTGTTTTACAGCGAAAGCAGGCTGATCATAGTGATACGTACGAATTACGAAAATGATGACTCCTATTCGCCAACCCAAGCACAATTAGGCATCACACGATGTACTCGTGAGCATATTACTCATTCATCTATGCAAAGTAATTTGGAAGAATATAATATACCTTGGCAAAGTGAGCATGCATCAAGCATGCTTGCAAGTAAGTTGCCTTTCTAGCAAGTCGGAAGAAGGCGATAAAGTTACCCGTCCGGCAAGCTCTGAAACCATATAGCTAAAATGCATCAGCATTCCCAAAATATCTTCAACAATGAAGAAATAAAAGAAGAACACCTTGCAACAGCACGAGCAAACAAGACTTCAGACGAATTTCTTATTTCAGGAGTCATCTTTGCTAGATCAAGGGAGAGTTCTGCAGGCTCCACCTAACAAAGAGATACCAACATGACAACATAAAACCATCAAACCAATATTCAAGTACGAATCTTACAATTACTCCAGAAAAATATACCATAATTGAGCATAGTATGATAAAAATAGAACAGAGCCATAAACTGTCTGGAGAACAGACAATAGAAGCCTAAGGAGAACCATACACCATACTGCATTATCGTGTACTTTCCTAAGATAAATTACCTTGTAGCCTGGGTGCTTGTCTAGCTTAAGAAGAGCATAATAGCCCCTGAACTCCTTCTCAGTAGGCACACTATTTCCTTTCTTTCTATGGTCGTCATACATTTGAAACAGCTCCACCGATGTCTTGTTCATTTGTTCAATATTGAGATGTGCATCAAAGCCCTCAGAGAATCCCTCTCCCTTTGTATACTCACACAGCTCGTGCATGGCTATAATATGAAACCTTATCTGGCACAAGCAGGCATAAAATTGTTGAATCGTTGTGGCCAATATACAAAATGCATCACTATAAACTATGGTCATCATGTCTCACATTGATAAACTATAGTAATCTGGTAAACGCAGAAACCTTTTTTTTTAGTAGGGGGTTGGGAGAGGAGAGAGAGAGAGAGAGAGAGAGACCATTTGTTCCTGCATTAAGATTGCATCTCGGTTGAAGATGTGTTGCATCCTTAGGTCCATTCGGATTGCTCTCATCCTATCCCACAAGAAGTTATACAGGCCCAACAACTGGTCATCATAAGGCTGATTGAGCAAATTTAGAAGATAATTTACAGTCTTCTGCAAGACTGGCATGGGTCGTATCAAGTGAGCTTCTCTGTCGGCTGTCCTAGTATACTGAACTTACCAGAAAAAGAATATTAATGATGTTTTCCGTTCAACATTAATCAAATGAAAGTATACTAAAAAATGGACAGTATTCGAGAGCGTGGGACCATCAGAACATGACAGGACCCTATTGTTGAGTCCCACTCTCTACATCTGCCAATCATTTTCACTGGAAAAAGATGACAACAACTGACAATGGTTTTTCATGGTCCAACAGATCATAGTATAAAATCCTGCAAGTTGGTCAAAAGCAGACCTTTTTCACAGCCAAAAATTTGGATGTTTGGTTTCTATCTTCGTTGAGACGTTCATACTTGTCAAGATCACCTTTGCGCCCACGCTCTTCCCTTTCGGGTTCTGATAAAAGAGGGAAAAAAGAAACCACCACATAAGGCAAAATTATCAAACAGAATACATTCCAAGAAAAAAGAAATAGCAATAACATAGTAGTAAAGGAATTAAATGATAATGAATGGAGTATGGTCTACAATACTCCAACGCGGCATCTACATCAAACATGTCGAATGGAAGCTCAAGTTTAGCCATAGTAGAACCCATTGGGACAGACACATGGGTGGAGCTAATATCCACCATACATCATCAAGGATGGATGGTGGATATGCCTTCCAAGTAGTGCATGCTATGTTGCATTGAATTATGTATACTCTTCCAACTTGCTAAGCATTCGACTGCAACCAATAAAGAAAAGCAGGCAGTGGAAGAGAAGATAAGCATTTCAATTTACTCAGGCTATGAAGGCAAGAAGGCATAACAAAGACAAGACATTAAAAAATTACAAAATGATTTCAAAAGAGTTCTAGAGATTTTCATCAGCTCTGGTGAAATGGAGAAACTCCCATTTCATCTTTACTCAAAGGATCGAAACTACCTGATTCTTTCCCAAATTGCAAATATCTATAATCACAGACTTCCTGTACGTGAAAACACTACCCAAGCTTTTCCAGAAAATAAAACTTATGGAAAAAACACATGAACAAAAAAGAGAAGATTTCAAGCTACTCGAACCGAGAGAAGAGAAGGCATAACAAATTATGGGACGTTAAAGAAGTTATAACATAATGCTGGTTTCAAAAAGAATTCTATTGGAGAAATGGAGAAACAGACTTTTCTCTAAATGATAAAACTACCTTGACATTAATGCCATTTACCCCTAGTAGGGAGAAAGTGGATGAGAGATGAACACTGACCATCTCACCCTACTCCACTATCATACCTCGAATTTGCAGGTTTACGAAAACCAAGGTTAATTCAGTGATAAGTTTGGAACCATACCCATTTGGAATTATAACTAAATCAATGATATAACAGTAGTTCACCAATCAGAAATGAGGTATGTTTAGCAAGCATGCACAACGTGCACACACACAGATAAAATAACATACCTGGACACATATCAGGACAAAGCCCAGCTACAACACAGGATGGTTCAACTTCTCCATCAAAAGTAGTTTCCATGCCCCCCGGATCAGATAAGGGGGAAATAGTCCCTGTAATTGGCCTAGATTTCTCTCTTGAATTTGATAGAGCTTTATTTCCTATAGTTCTAGGGGTTGAAAAATCAGGACTATATTCTATGTTCTCTTTTAGTTCGTCTTTAAAACGATCAAGCCGCCTAGCTTTTGCTTGCAGTTCCCTGCACTCAAGAAAGCAGTTGAAAATAAATTTTATTGGATTGGCAGCAGTTCAAAAAATTCAGCAAACTATAAATAATTATTAGGAGAAAAATTCCTATTAGAAACTTAACTTTCCATCTCATTGCTAGTAGAACGAGAATTGGGCATGAAGTAACCATCCTCATGAGGATTAGAAGGTGATCTGGTCCTTTTGGAAGCTTGAAATCCAGCAGCCAAAGGTGGAGACTTGGTTCCACTATACCATGCATCATTGTGATGCCCACAAGGAGATGTTGATTTGCGTTGAGCTTGTGGACTGGTATCGATTAATGAAGGCTTCAGCTGATTTCCATTTGATGGAGCAGGACTGAATAGTGAAAGTAAAAACATTAAGAAAAAAGAAGACAACTAGGTTCACTTGATCATATATTTAGCAACAGAGATAGGGATAGCAGCGCTGCAGCAACCCAATTAAGTCCAATAACAAATGGATAAATGATAACAGAAACAACTGTATAGTTATAACTTATAAGATTTGTATGGTTTCTTGCAAACTGCCAAGAAAAAGATAGTGAATTTTGTAGATATTGTCCATTTAATTGTGTATAACATGCTTATTTTTGTGCATTTGCATTATCGCTGCAGTACTAACAGTATCTGTATGCATGACTTAAATCAATCCAAAATGGAAATCATGTTTAAAGATGCATGCCTTGATCTAAAATATTATTTTGAATTATATTAATAGGCATAACCTAAACCAAACTTGTGCCAACAGGCTCGACCCCCATATAAGTAGAAGAATGAACATAAGTCTTTGTGACATCAAATAAACAATGAGAACAAAGAGCCATTGCACATACCTCACAACTTCTTCAGAAGGCAACTGATGATTACTAAAGCATTTATCAGTTTCATGAGGTAGAGGAGGCGACCGAGACCTCTTTGGAGCATAAATAGGATCATCCCTGGATGGAAAGTCCACACCATAACTTCATGGATAGAAGAATAAATGATAAAGAACATGATAGAATATACACCACGAGGACAACAAAAATTTATTATATCAAGCACATTTATCATCTGCAGGGCACATACGTAAGGGTATAACACTTCGGTTTTCCCCCATTTTTTTAATGGTTACAGTATGTCTCAACAACCATGGGGAAACATTACAGTAACATATCAAACCAAAAAAATCCCAAGGTAAATGTTAATTCATCCCTTCCTTGACAAAAGCCCAACAATGGATGGCTATCTGCTCCATTCTATATCAGAAAAATAACTAGATATTTTACCAATTAAATACAGGGTGACTGCTACCATAAATGTTTTTTTTATGTACAAGTATAAATACATAAAAGAATCGCATCAAATGCACAAGTATGTGAAAGAACTAAAAATGTCACAAAACTCTAGCTATTTGAGTACAGGCTTGAGACTACTCTACTCAGACACTAGCAATCTCTAGCGGTCTAGCCATCATTTAGGCCAATACAAAAGTTACAATGCACCTCATTCCTCTTAAAAGCTAGAAGTGAAAATAGTAAAAAGAATCGCAACAAAACTGATGATAAAGAATCAAATAAGTAGAGATGTGACATAGTTCTTGATTAATGAGAAATAGCAATGACCATCACAACAAAAATGAGTGACAAAAAGAAAGTAGAGATGTGACATTGTTCTTGATCAATGAGAGATATACATCATTTTTAAAACAAGATTGACCATAACCTGTTAATGAATAATGAAACAGAATATTGGCTAGATAAAATTTTAGAAACGTAGACCAAAAATAAATATAAATCTTTCTCAACCAGAAAAAGAAACAGAGAAGGGAATAATTTATGGCATGTCTGCAAATTTAAAGATATATATGTATAATAAAAAAAAAGACAACTAAAAGAAGATCGAAAATATCACTCTTAACATCCATATGTTTGACAATATACAAATGATTTTACTACTTAAAAGAATTTTGCCACCCATTTGTGTCATTCATCCAAACACTTAAAACCCAAAAGGAAAGCACTCACATTCGAATAACGAATAGAATATATCTGAAAGAAAAAAGAACAACTGGGCACAAAAGCAGGGTGAATTATTTTTTACGACTGACAGAACCGCGACACTTATATTCATAATTTGCTAAATTCACTGAAATAGACGGTTTATCAATATAAAAAAAAACATTGGTCTATTCAAATACACCAAGAAAAGATAACAATTCATTGTACATTCGAAATTTGCATCAAGAATGGAATCAGTAGATGGGCATACATAAATGATCAAATTAAGCCGCACTGTGCCAAAAAGAAACAAATTATTTTGATTCAATCCTTGATTTAGTAGCCAAAAATACGCAAAAGTAGCATTTAGAAATTAGAACCACAGTACCACCAGAAAAAACCCATAAAAATGGGGAAAAAAGGGGGAAAAGTTTTGTGAGAATAATCATACCTCTGGTTTTCATGAGATGAGTGGCTAAAAGGGTTAGCTCGGGATGGACCAAGGGGGCCAGGGTTCGCACCGAAACTCTCAAACGCCATGAAAAATCGAAGTAAATCTCTGCAGCTCGCTCTATATTGCGCTCTCAAAATAAAAGAGGAGGGAAAAAAAATAAGCTCAGCCAGGTTCGTTTCGCCAATTTAATGCCAAGGGCATTATTTAAAGGATGAAGTTTCACACGCCCTAGGCTTTATGAAAACAAAATAAGGCCTCCCCTCAAATCTTCATCCAAAGGCACTTTGGTAATTTGGGTTCTTCATAATGACTCTAAAATCAATTTTCAGCACTAATAATGAGATTTGAAACTCATTAAATGGTACAGATCTTACCAAATAAAGATAAAATGAATGGTCTAGATTATTTGTTGTAATATACAATATTTTTAGAACTTAAATTCCTAATTTCTTTTATAACCATAATGTTAAAGTTTAAAGTTGAAGTTGAGATGGTCCATTTAAAGGTGGGAAATGTTTTTATCTAGCCCCAATAATATATAAGTTATATGTGACTCACTTTTTGGTCATTTGATCTGAATCGAACGATAATGATGTTTCATACTAATGAGTGAAAAATCGGCAAGTCGCATTGGACTCTCCCGAGTCGACACGAAAAACGTTCCCCCTATGTCGATTTCACTAAAAGACGCTGAAATGCCCGGTTCTAGAGAAGAAGAACAAATCGTACCGCATGACGTTATGAATCCGGTTCTTCGCTTTATGACGTCATGAAGTGCCGATTCTTTTAAGAGTAAGATTGTAAAATCGACGAGTAGTATCAGACTTGCCCGAGTCGACACGGGAATCGGTTCCCCCGTGTCAATACCATTAAATGACCATGAAATGCTCGGTTCTAGAGAATAAACATTTATTCACTTGGGTTTTCTTCCACATTTTCGATGTGGAATATTATGAAAAGGTAATAGCTTGAAACGTTTATATATTATAGAATTTTTTTTGTACTATTGATATCACCATTTTGCATGGCGGTTATCACGTCACTGCATTGCGTGGAGGTCGTTGGTTTGAATCCTCATATGGATGGGGTGGCTGTCTTGAATTTTGGAAATATTGTTTTTTTCCTTTTTTGTCAATTTTTTTCTTATAAAAAATATAAAAGGTTTATTGTAAAAAGAAAAAATGAAAGGTTCTTGTCAATTTTACTTTTTGTCAAATTTGTTTTCTTATCAAAAAAATAAAAAGTTTATTGTAAAAAAATGAAAAGAAAAGAGAGGTTCTTATCAATTCCTTTTACTGTCAAATTTATTCTTCTTGTCAAAAAAATAAAAAGTAATAAAATGTTATTGTCAAAAATAAATAAAAAGTTCTTATCCAAAAAAAAAAAAGGTAATACAACAAGTATTGTTTGTTAAAAAAAAAAGGTTATTGCTAAAAAAAAAAAATGCAATACGACAAACATTTATTGTAAAAAAATAAAAAGTTTTTGTCAAAAAAACTAAAATGTTATTGTCAAAAAACCATTTTTTATTGTAGTCCATGTATGATTATATACTTCATCCATGGTAATTCCATGATTTTTATTTTGTGTGATGTAATTTAATGGTTTAAATAAGTTCATACAGGAAAAGAACATCTCAATATTCGTATATTGATGAAAAAAAATGAAAATTAATAATGTAGTACCTCGATTTCGTGTTGGATTCCTAAAAAACAACATTTATAATGAATTTTAATAAAATTTTTGGATTTTTTGTAAGGCTTAATCCGATCTATTCGGCTGATTTCCGATCCGGATCGTCGATTCACCGATCCGGATGGGTTTTTGAGGTGCCCGATCCGGGCCACCGATCCGTTTTTTAAACCACTAGTTCATACCCTTCAAACACTGTTTTATTTTTCATTTTTTTCTACAAATATTTTTAGATGAAATTTTCGGCATCCCATAATAAATTAGGATGAACCTGGGAAAATAAAAAATAAATATTTTCCTTACAAATAAATAACCAAAATGCCCCTACATTTTTCGGGATATTCTGGTAATTTTTATCACTAACAATATTTTATTATTATTTTTTATCATGTGCGCCCCTTTCACATCTATGCATTCCTCACATTTTGTTTTAAAATGATATATAAACTAAAAAACTATGATACATCTGATCAAGATCTGACGGTTAAAAACCAATTTGTGACATTATGACTTAAGCCATCTTAGCCATCTACTTAGATCCGATGGCTGAGATTAGGGGTCATATATACTATATTTTAGTATTATGCACGTGCGTTGCACGTGATTTGATATAGTTATAATTGAATAAATTTTTATTTTGAAATAACATTCTCGAAAAGGTATCATTCAATTATTATGTTGTTTTTAATAGAATGAGAATGATTAATTATATTTGTGTTAACTACTTTTTACGGATACTATTAGTTGAGATAAAATATATAAATATAAAAGTTATGTTATTTATCCCTATACGATCATAATAGAATAAGTAATATTTAATTAAAATATTGATAATTGATTTATAATATTATGTAATTATTTAATAATAAGTTATATAATTTATTAGTATTGATGAGTGGTATTATTCAATTAACCATGGCTTTAATAGAGTTGAATCGAGGACCAGGCTTCGTATAGCCAACCCCAACTATCAAATCCATAATTTGATGGGTAGAATTAAATAAAAAGAAATAAATATTAGTACTTACATGTGGATTTACAAAAATGAGATTTCAAAAGAAAATATAATTATACTTTTAATAGAGCAGAATGGAAGACCAGGCTTCGTGTAACCAACCCCAACTATCGAATCCATAATTCGATGGGAAAAATAAAATAAAATAAATAAATGGGAAAGTATAAAATGAGCCCATTTACTTTTTCTACATGGTTGTCACAATTAATATTGACAATTTGATGTGAAATTAGGTGGCTACATTTATTTTATCGACCAAGCTCAAAGTTCAAAATAAATTTTTCTCGAACTTTGTGACATATCCAAGCTATCAGATTTCACATCAGATAGTTGTAAGTAATTGCAATCTCTCTATTCCAAATGTAAGTGGTCTCATTCTATAAAATCCCTAAATAAATATTAACAATTACATGTGAATTTACAAAAATGAGACTTCAAAAGAAAGAGTGACATACCTAATGTTGCCCTTGCAAATCCATTAGCAAATAATAGAAATATTATAATAAATCAGAGCAAAACTGTTAATTTTTTTACTATAATCATTCTAAGCAAACCCCTTATTTTTATTCTAAATCTAGTACCTTGGTGTATAGGAATTTGGAATTGATAAAAAAGTCTACATACAAAAAAATATAAATTACCTTTTTTGTCGGTTAGTAGTCATATTTACCCAAATATTCATGCCATTCAAAAATAAATAAATAAATCAATAAGCCCCTTTTTCCAAATAAACGATTAATGTCACAAATTATTCAAGCCCAACAATATACTGCTTCATTTTGAATCACATAAAAAATAAATTTACTAATTCAATAAATTTAAAGTACTATTAGGCTAAATGGAAAATGACATAAATAAATGCAATACTTATCCTTTTGACGCTCTTCAAATTTTTTTGGTGTCAATATTGCTATAATTAACTTATTTTTTTGTTTGAAGTCACACATCCTAGTGAATTTGACAAGTGCTATCAATTTATATATTTATCACTATACGATCAAAATAGAATAAGTATATTTATTTGAAATATTCATAATGAATTGATAATACTATGTAATTATTTAATAATACATTATTAAAAAGGTAAATTATATAATTTATTATTATTGATGAGTGAGTCTACTCAATTAATTTATGTAATTGCGATTATATAACTATACCCTTAATATGAACGACCAAGCTACGTGCAGCCAACTCAACTATTGAATTCATAATTTGATGAGTGGAAAAATTAAAATAAATAATTATAGTTCAAGTGTCGGAGAACCTTCGTATCGATCATCTCGATCTAGATCATTATGATTTCAAAAAAAAAACTAGGATTTCAAGTCCTAAGAAAATTATAGTGTAATGCATTATCTTATTATCTTGACCGTCCATTCTTTAAATGTTTGTAGATCCACATTACTTGTATCATTTTTTTCGAGCTATAAATAATGGGTGTGGTTTCTATAAGGTTACAACCTTAAACAATCCAATCAAGGCGCACCCCCAAATTTTATAACATGTAATTTTGGTAAAAAACAATTCTTATGATTATCTCAAAATCTATTTTCACACTTAATTACAAAATTTAAAATTTAAAAAATATTTAAAATCAATTAGATCTATAAACATATAAATTTAGTTTTTTGAGTCCCCGAAATAGTGCATCTTGCAGCACATTATGTAGAACGTTCATTTTCAAGATTTTCATAAGTTTGTAGATCTACTTGATTTTTACCATTTTTTTATTTTAATATTTTTTAATTAGGTACGAAAATAGATTTTAAGATAATACTAAGAATTTTTTACAATAAAATTACATATGATAAAATTTTAAGATGCGTCTTAATTGGATTGTTTAAGGTTGCAACCTTATAAATAACTTATTTTTGAGGCTTTATTTATTTATTTCATAAGGCCTCGGCCTCATAGAAAATGCATCCTGATTCCTGAGGCTCTCTCCCTAACAAAGTCTCGGAGGTTCTCTCTCTTAAATAAAGTCTCGCTTTAAATCTCTCTTTGAACATTTTGATATCTAACTTCTCTCTATCTGTCCATAATTTTGTGACTGGTTGCAGGAATCATCTGACAGTGAGATTGTTCTTGGCATCAAGATCACTTTAGCACCAGATCCGAGATTTTTCGGCTAAAAAAAGGTGCATTTTTTTGTGGTTTTTCTTCTGATGCATTTTGGGGGGTTTTATGGTGTGTGAGGCTTTTCATCTCTCCCTCCACCATTTTTGATGCTCATTCCGAGTCGGTGGGTACGGTCGAAGGCCTACGACGTAGGGGGTATAGGT
>NW_006499801.1:2044102-2071994 GCF_000471905.2 Amborella trichopoda
GTATACAATGAAACCATTTACCTTTTATACAAAGAGGTCAGAATTATGTATAACCACCCAATGTGAAATCTAATAGCTTGGATGTGTCACAAGGTTTAAGAAAATTTCTTTTGAACTTTGAGCTTAGTCAATGCAATAAATGTAGTCACCTAATTTCACATCCAATGGTTAAGATTAATTGTGACCACCTTGTATCAAAGATAAATGGTCTTTTAGTACACTTTTTTTTGTATATATATATATATAGAGAGAGAAATGCTAGCGTAGGCCAGTGGGCCTACAATTACATTTGAGCCCAACGGCTCAAATTGAATCTGGGACGATCCAATGATCATGATCGCATTTCGTATTTGAATTTTAAATTTTTTTTATAAATTAAAATCGCTTAAATTTTGGGTGTGTTCTTTAAATATAGGAGAATCTAATAAAAATATCAAAAAAAATATTTCGTAAGAAATAAATTGACAAAATACCTTCAAAATATTTCAGGGGTATTTTGGTCAACTTATATAGTACGAATTATTTTTTTAATATTTTTATTAGGTGCGCTTTGATGAGAAAAATATGCGCCTAAAATTTCACGTGATTTGAATTTGTATAACAAATATTAGAATTCAAATACGAAATGAGGTCGTATCCGTCAAATCGGCCCAAATTGAATTTGAGCCGTTGGGTTCATATGTAGCTGCTGTAGCATACGCTAGCATATCTTTATGTGCATGCGTGTGATCCTATCTTTGACACCACTTTTCTATTTTGCATAACTGCATCTTTTTTTGAAACATTTTTGTTGAACAAGAATCCCATCTCTCTCTCTCTGTCCATTTTTTAATTCCAAGATGAAATTTGTGTTGGTTTGACAGCCTGATCCAGATGGAAGGAGGATTGAGATAACGTGTGCAGCTTGTGGTGGACACCTCGGCCATGTCTTCAAGGGCGAGGGCTTCCCCACACCTACCGATGAGCGACATTGTGTCAATAGCATTTCAATTAAGTTCACTCCAGCAAACTAAACTTTCTCTTACTGTTTGTATTTCTTGTCTTCTGTTTTTTTTATTCTCTCGGTAATGCTTCAAGAAACTGGTAGAAGTTAAGTGCCTAATATGTATCTCTGAATGATATCTATGATATGATGTGAAGTTGTCCACTTATTTAATACTTGGTGCAAATGCATGAATTGGTGCTTTAACTGTCCCTAGGTGTGGAATTTGCCACCCAATTATTCCTGGTTTGAGCCAGGGATTGAAAAACTCGCTGATTTGACTCGGAGCTACACCAAGATTGGGTTACTAGTAAGGATTAGGAGTTCCAGGAACCCCAGAATCTCCCTGATTCTCCAATTTTAGCTTCTGTTTTTTAGCTCCTTTCTTAAATATAGCGTGATGTCTGAGGAATTGCTCTAGTCGGACCGGTTGAATAATAATCGGACCCTAGCTAATTGGGGCCTGATTCTAATTTTTGAAATACTGTTTTAAACAATGCAAATCTGTAGTACACTTAATTGTCTTAAGAATATTATGATAAGATTCTTTTATATGAAGGTTATGGATCACATTAACATGTCTCTTTTGACTTTTGAACTTGCACAGAATAATGGTTACCATTTTTGGGTCTACAACTTTATATGAACTTTTTCAAAGGGAACACCAGATTCATCATAGCAATAGTAATCATTATCCACCGCACAGAAAACCAAAATATAGAGGTGATGCATACATTAAATTTTAATTAAATTTATCCACAAATCCCAAGTGGATGAATTTACATCAGTTTCTGAAAACTGAAGCATGGAAGGGGACGGAAATCATTGACAACAAACAACAATCTTGATTTATCATGGTATAAGAAACCCCAAGAAGAGTGCCCCTGGTTTATTTCACTTAATGTAAAGAACGGGGAATCTCTGTCAGTGGAGAACATCTACTTTCTATCAGGGTCTGATGTCCATCGAAGAAAAACCTAAGTTTCTCATTCATGGAGAATCTCCATCTCACTCTCTTTCTCTTCATCAGAATCTCGAGATTCTAGCAAATGATCAAAGTAATCGTCATTGTACCAAGGGCAATCATCATTCCACTCTCCTTTCTTTGCAGTGGCCCTCCATTTTTGATCAGCTATCATCTCAGGTGACAGGCCCCATCTCTCTAGCTCTTCCTCGGTGTGATGAACTGCGAGGCTATACTCTCCTCCTGAGCCAATCTGCATCACTCTAACCTCGCAATTTCCTGGGTTATTGAGCCTCTCGAATTGTTCAACTGTCCATTTGAACCATCGCATGAGGAAGATCCGAGAGGTGAGGCCATGAGACACAATCACGAGGTTGAGGTCAGATACGCCCTCTCGGTTCAGCCGGTTCATGTCAATGTCTCGCCATAGGGATTCCAAAAAACCTGGTCAGTGAGGGGTGGAGATGGTGTTAGAGAAAGCTTTTCAATGAGAGACATCTAACCGAAATTTGAAAAAACAATTTTCCGTAGGACAGAGCACAAACGTACTGAAAAGAACAGAACAACAGAAATATGAAAAATAATCTTCAGAGGGAGAGACTTTTTAATAGAAAACAGAACGACAGAAATTTGAAAATAATTTAGAAGAGGAGGAAACGAAAAGCCGGGGGGATTCAAATAAGCTTAAAGAGAGAATGACAGAACTAAAAATTGACAAATTTAGGAAAAAAAATGGTAGAAAGAGAGGAAATATAAGGTACAATTCAATAACATATAATTAAAAAACAGCATGGAAAAAAGAAATGCCACTAAAAACTCATGCATTAAAAAATACTGAAGAATTATAAAAACAATATTGAAACAGAGCACCAGCTATGAACCCACCAAAAAAACAGAGAAAAAGGTCACCAATGAAAGTAACCAACTTCAGGCCAAAAGAAGAAAAGACTAATAACAGAGAATTATCTAGAGAGAGAGAAAGTCAGTTCAAGAAAAACAAAAGTATGAGAAAGAGAAGAAGAAGAAAAATAAAATACAATGATCTATTTTTTTCTTCTTAAAACCAAGTTCCCCAATTTTATCTTGAACACAAGTTTCCAAATTTTACAGAGAAGAACCAGATCCATGAAAGCGCCCCAAAAGGATTAATGAAAGAACTCAGAAAAGCAAATCCCTTTTTCTTATTTGGACTCTAAATTTTCAAATAAAAACACACAAAAAAAACAAAATAAAATAAAATTCAAACATAGATCCCACCATTCCTCTCTCTACAACCCAGCACAAAAAAGTGAGTTCAAAAGACAGGAGAGAGAAAATTCATCTCTCTACAATCTAACACAAGAAAGAATGAAACCAAAAGAAAAAGTAGAGAGAGAAAGAACAAAAACTTACTGGTAACTCGATCATAGACATCAGCAGCTGATTCACCCTCTGGAAATCTAAAGAAAAACCTCCCAAATCTCTCTCTCGTCTCTTTGACAGCTCTCATTCTCTCCTCCACCTGAAAATTGCCGAAATCTTGTTCTCTGATCCTGCACTCCTCTCTCACTCCTATCACTCTCTTTCTCTCTCCTATCTCTTTCCCAATCTCTCTGAGCGTCGCCCTCGTCCGCTCGTAGGGCGACACATAGAAGTACACCCTCCAGTCGCCTGCACTGTCTCTCTCTATCATCTCTCTTATCTCTCTCCCGCAGGCCCGGCCGTGCAAGAGGCCTTGTGGGGTGAGGGGAATTTGGTGATCTGGGGTGGTGACATAAGCCGAGTAGTCGACATTTCCATGGCTTTCGCCATGCCTTACGAGTATGATTCTCTTGGGGAGAATTCTCTCTTGATGCTGGTTACGATGGTGTTGGTCCATCTAGAGAGAGAGAGAGAGAGAGCACTATGTGGGTTTGAATGGGAAGAGAGAGAGACCACGATTTGGCTTTGAATTTAGAGAGAGAACAGTTTTGAACAAAGGTGACAAATATTTTCTTATCGTTTTGTAATAAGAGAGAGAGGACACAGGCTTGGGATGGCTCTAGAATTAAGTGAGAGAAACTGGTTGGAATTAAGAGAGAGAATGTGAAATGTCCAACTGCGTGCTAGAGAGAGAAACATGAATTTATACTACTCCGACGTCTTGCCCTTTTATTTTTTCCTTCTCTAACGTCAAAAGAGTTGACAAAGCATAAATATGCTACAAGATTTTCAAGTCCCACGGGAGTAAACTATCCACAATGACGAAGATGTTCAAGAATTTAGAATCGAAATTTTTTTAATTAAAATAAATCATCTGGTTATTATTAGATAGGTTCTGAAATTTGAAATTAAAAAAAAAAAAACTCTCACACGATTGTTTTACCTGAAGAAGTAAATGTATAGTATGATCCTGAGGGAGCAGTGTTCACGTTCCGTGCAGTATTATACCCTAGGTTACCGCGTTAAACCACCTGGAATTTAAATTTCAATCTTATAAGATAGACTTCCACGCCATCTCTTAAGCCTAGCTGTAAGAGTAATTATTCAGAACATACATAAGAGGAATATATTCTTTTCACATTTAGTTCTACGTAGGCATGACCTTATAATGAATATTATTTTATTTTTCAATAATTTCGGATTATATCCCCTTGAGATCGAGGGGTCCAAAAAATCAATGGAAGTATTTCTTTTGGCATCTTAATTTGTCCAAAATAATAGAGAAAATAAGAAATTAGTAGAGCCAAAAATTGAGTAGTTAGTTAAAGAGATAAAGATAATTGGAATCAGGGGAATATCTTCTTTTTTCTTCTTTTTTTTCTCATTTCTCCTTTTTTAATGTACAGGATCAAGCCAAAATATCTTGTTAGTTATATTGGTAGTATTTGATATTAAAATTGTTGTATTAATCTTTATATCCTCTCTTCTCCCCTTGTGGTCTCCCTTATCTCATGTATCTCTAGGCTTTCACTTTCCTTCAATCTCCCAACCCTTTCTCTTACTAAACCTTCTTTCTCTTTCTAGGCGGATGCCATCTACCAACCTTACACTTGCAAGGTATTTCTTCTTTCTTCTTCTTCTATTCTATTTTTGGTTATAACTTTGTTTATTCTCTCCACCATTTCCCTCTCTCCTATTTTCCTTTTTACATCCCTTAACCCACTTACAACCCTTTTTCCTCTCTCCATTTGTCTATCTCTTTTAATCAGCTTTCTATTAAAAATATTATGTTTACCGCTCTTCTTTCAATCTCCTCATTCCTTGAATCCACCATGAAAAACTATGAGAAAGAAAAAGGTTATAGAAGCATTAACTTTTGAGAATGCAACCATTCCATTGTTCCTCTAATAGGTTATGGCTAAAGCACTTTCATGCCAAACTAACTTAGGAGTCATGCAAAGCTCCCAATAAACAAATTATCTAATGATGTCATACATCTAATTCTACTAAGACTCCCAATAAAATCATTTGGGAGGTTTAGATGAGTGTCCAAGTCATGGAACCAACTTCTCTCCTCCCTCTACTTTTCTAGAAAATATTTTTTCTCTCCTCCTCGAGAGGCACCCTTTGCACTGGCCTATGCACATTGATGTATCATTGAAAGTGATGTCCACTATATGTGTCCTTTATTCTGTTCTCTTTCCCTCTCTCAGATTGTACCAAATTCTAGGGTACCCCTTCTATCACCCAAATTGCCCTCACTTGGAGGCAGGACTTCCGACTCGGGGAATAGAGGCTGGAGGCTCATGCCAGGTAGACCCGACAAGTGGATCTTACCATTGTATTAATAATGAAGGGAATGAATTTAGATAATTTGACTTGCTTTGCCTTTTTTTTTTTTGTGCTTCTTATAACTTTTTCTTTTATGTGGGAGAGAAATTGTAGTGGACATATTTTTGTATGGAGAGTTTAGTGTATGTATAACATTGTAGATTATGTTTTTTTTTTTTCTGAGAGTTTTTTTCTAAATTTTTCTGAAATGGTTTCCCATTTTAAGAAGTAAACAGCAGCCAAGGGTGACTTCTCAAAGTTAGTATTGCAGGTTTAAGTTCGATTCTGAAAACAAGGGCAAAATGATTGTAAAATATTAAATTTTAGTTAAGTTATAAATAATTGAACAATGAGAAACAAAAGACAATAAAGTACACGATTTTAATTTAATTATACATAATTTAAAATTGAGAAACTGTACAATAAGACTGGTACAAGTTCACAGTAACCATATAGCATCAAATGTAAATTGAGTGGCAAAAGAGTATGTTGAATTGGGCATTCTATTATTTACAGTTAAATGTAAGAAATTTTTTCTCAAACTTTATGTCAAGGAAAGATACTTCTTTAATGGCACAATTTTACATATCTGACAGTCGGTTAGAGGTCAGAATGGTTCCTGTGCTGTTATATTATTTACTTGTCATCTAAGAAAGCCCTCAAAAAGCTTCTCTTTTTTTACCCTTATTTTTAAGTGTTAACAGTGATTAAGATTGTAGGATGTCATGTTGACCGCCCCCGCCCCCACCCCCACCCCCACCCCCACCCCCACCCCCACCCCCGCCCAGAGAGAGATGTGATAGATAATTTTTGTGAGAGAGAGACTATGTTATAGATGTTTGAGAAAGAGAGAGGTCTTACACACGTGGAAAAAAAGAGAGGTGTTATAGATGGTTTTTGTTAGAGACAGATAAGTGCTATCTGTAGTTTTTGTGAGTGATGTGCTAGAGAGAGTTTTCTCAGAGAGAATACATCACCATTTTTTAGTTTATTTCTTTTTTCTCGCAATTGGAAATTTTGGGTACATGCCCTTAGCTCAACTGAAAGGCATTTGTCCTTCCAACTTTTTTCTTTTCTTGTTTTTCTGACATCACAAAATTTCTCGCAACCTGGGTTCGAACACTGCTTACACAATGTGAGAGAGCGAGAGAGGAATTAGAGCTAATTGTAATTCAAGATCACCAAAGCAAACACTCAGTTATGGGCAGAGTCCTCTTTCTGTACTATCTTCTTCTTCTCATGGCATGCTTTCAGGGCCCGCACCTCTGCAACCACATTCATCACCCATATTAAAAAAGGCAAAAAGAAAAAAATAAAAGAATATAAGGTCAATATAGGATGCTCACACAAGAAAAAATAATGAGCCAAAAACAGGGAAGGAGGAAGTGCTCAGAAACTCTGTAATTAAAAAGCATACATATGTGACAGCAGCAGGTCTGATTTGACAAATTCGAGCTTGACTTTTTTCTTTCGGGGAATGAAAATATAACAAGAGGCATGAAGATCCAATTAAGACATTTGTAAGTTAGCACTTGCTCTTTCAAAATGGAAGATAGGTCAGGTGGATTTAGAGCTCTTTTGGAGCTCCAAACCAAATCAAATTTTAGATAAGACTAATTTTGAAGGAGTAAAAAATTCTTTTGATGTGCCCCACACGTCAACGTGAGCAAATACCTCTACGTGAAAAAAGTAATTGGACATACCTATCAAGTGTATTTTTCAAAAGATAAGATCTTTCATGACAGCTGACCTATGGTATTCAATCTCAATGTTCAGGACCTCCATGCAAGCATTTCCTGTATATGAACTAGATGCAAATGATATTTCATATATACTAAATAGCACTGATCTTTCTAATGCCCCATCTGTTTTGGCAACTACTATAGGAGAAAAAAAATCACCCGCATAAGAATTTCTTCAACAAATGTTTGGCTTCACAAGGAGATGTACTGCACTTATCAATGTACCTTCTAGTGGATGTAGCCTAAGAGTTGATTCTTCAACAGATAGTAGCAAAGTAATCTAACTTTTTCAAGTGTGCTGATAAACAATGGTTCTTTCCTTCCATACATTTCATCGCATTAACCTTCTCGACTGAGGCGCCCCCCACCCCCCAGACAAAAAAACCATCTACTTTCTAGTGAAGTAATTCATGGAAAAGACATTGTTTGCTCAATTTTCCTTTTTTTGGACAGAACTAACATCAATTCAAAAACATCAGAAGTCTCCTCACATATGTTTCTGAAGCTATCTCATCAATAGAATTTACATCGAAGATGAATCTTGACACTGGCAATTCTTGCATTAAATTTTTTTAAAGGATTTGCTTTTATTGTTGGGTAAGGGAATTATATAGAAGACTCAATATATAAAGGACACTACAAGAAAGGGAGAGAAACACAGGAAAACTCATACTAGAGATCGCAATTAGGGCCAACACATCAACCTGCTTCTTTGTTTCCCAGTGAACATGCTGGAAAGAAGTTTCTATAGCGCAACAATCTATATTCTAGAACACACCTCATTGAGCAAGTCTTCTTCCACAATGATCTACAACACATGCTACTATGATCTCACATTCGCATACCATCGCAAGAAAAGAAGAACTTGATAGCAAAAACACAAGGGTAAAGAGGACCTTGTATACAATCAAGCCATAAGATGTACTGAAAATGGTTTTTATACTGCTTAACAACAGCAAGATTGTGAACTTTGCTGATGCTTTTTAGGAGATGAAGCTCAGGGGATGTTTTCCCATTGAGAAGACAAAAAGGTCAGGGAGGCCCATTTGGCTCTCAGTCAATTGGCTCCCTGATTATTTATCCTTGAAATAGCAGTTGAAACTTTCATCATACTAATAATTAACAATATTTAATAAGAAAAGTAACAATATTAAAACATAAAGAAGAAAAAAAGTACCCAATAGAACTTCTATATATCTCCAATGAAGTAAATGACTTGAAAGAGTTAAAATGAATTTAACCAATCACTTTGCATACTCTTGTTTTATTTGAACTACACATCAACTCTGCCATGAAAAGCAAGACCAAATGGCTCCAGTGAATTCAAGAAGGAAATAATGAAAAGAATAACTAAGATTTCATCTACAAATCAAAAATCTAAAGAAAGGAAACACCCAAAGAGGAGCCAATTCCACTAAAGAATCATGCAAATAACTCCAAACCAATCAAAATAGCTAAACCAGATTCATTGCTTAAACCAAATAACAACCCAAGTCAATCCAATGAAATAGTAAAAACCACAACAAAAGAAACATAATAACACCATAAAATGGATTTAAATTCATAACCCCAACTCTATTAAGCTTGTGATGCCAAGACATTTACCTGGTTGGCAAGATTTCCAGTTCCTGTTGGTATTCACAAGGCAATCCTGTGAACAAATATGGGTTCAAACACTTAAAAGAGTTATGAAATATGCAGAGAGAGAGAGAGAGAAAGAGAAAGACCTGAAGAGCCAAGTAAAGGATGGCGCAGTGGTCGAGCTGCTTCACATTGTCGTCTTCATCATCCAAGTCACTCTGATGAATTGAGGGAGGATGAGTGCTTTTTGAAGAAGGAGGTTCCATTTTTCTTTTACTACCAAAATTTTCTACATTTCCAGTGTATTGCACGCGAGCAAAACCTAACACTAAAACAAAAAGGAAATGGTTTGATAGGCCTGCAGCCCTATCAAAATATGCAAAGTCTGACCTCATATCTCGTGGAAAATTGCAAGTATTTGGAAAACCTTTACGTTGATCATCTCACTTTGAACATTATAGTTATCAAAAAAATTTCGGATTTCAAGTTTTAAAAATAATAAACATTATAATAATTATCTAAACCATCTATTTCACTCTAAAAATAAGTATGCAAAGATCTATATGATCAGTACATTTTTTTTAGTTTCAAATTTTATTCCCTGTGTTGAATATTGATTTTAGAGCCATCAGGAGATTTCGTTATCGAAGTGCTTTTCGGACAAGGATTTGAAGTGAGGCTTTATTTTGTTTTCATAAAACCTAAGCCTTGTAGAAACTTCATCCAAAGAAAATTGGATTTTGGATCAGTTAAAAAAGTGAAAATATCCCTTGGATGGTCAAACACACAGAAAAATTCAATCAATTTATCAACAAAATTACTTGAATAAAATCATTTTACTCGAACACCTATTCTTAAAAAAAAAAAACCTTTTTTTGGATTTATAATTTGAAAAAAAAGATTTTTGAGGAATATCTATCACGGCATGCACCCCAATTTTGATTTCTATATTGTTTCGTTCAGTTTTTAATATTTTGTTGATCACCGATTCAGCGTGATCGAGGCTTGATACAGTCCCCAACTCAATATTCCGACACGAATCTGTTTGGTGAATAATGCACCCACTAAACCAAGTATTGAAAAATTGTGTTTCATTACATTTACTAAAAATTTTGTTTGGCTACTCCACGAAAGGGATCAAGTTTGTATAAAGTGACGACCATATGCTATACAAGTACGATGCACCTCTAAATTTTTTCAGAAGATGTAATTCCAATGTCAAAAACATCATGAAGATTTGAAAATCCATGTTCGACCCTAATAATGAAATTTTAAATTTCAAAAAAGGTACATATCAAACATATCTATAAATTTTTTTTAAAATAAACGGTCCAAATAACTTGTTATAAAATACATTACTTGTAGGACTTGAAATTCTCTCACTCTTTATATTCATATACCTCAAGTTCGAAACGATCAATTGGATTGTTTTCTAACCTCAAAATGCTTTTTTCTGGATGTTGAGGTACACCTTACTTCTATAGATTATAGTATAAGGTTGCAACGCTATATAAACAAACTCTTTCCAACATGAAATGGGGATTAATTGAAGAACAAGTGCTGGTTGTTACCTCTTGGGGTTAGTAACCAGTCAACCTGGATCTAGCACACCCAGGCCCACACCTTGTTGGCTTGGGTCTGATTCAAATTTCATATTCTATTTGTTATATTAATGTAATAAATGGGCATAATATCATAGAAGCCACACACACACAACTAAAGCATTCCATGCAGTTCAGCTACACCAGTGAACCAAAGAAAGTGCAAGCAACCTTCTACATTATTTTAGGTGTTTTGACCAAAAACAAAGGACAAATGCATTGGTTTTCCTGCTTGGATCGTTGACAAGATAAAATGGATTTACAGCCCTAAAAACACATCTTGAATATCATCTCAACATTTGTTATGAATATCCATTTCAATGAATACAACAAAAAACCATAAGAAAATGGAGAAAACTTACACCAACTTGAATGCCATCTCAACATGCATACTAAACCGTCCATTTCAGTAACACCCAACACACAAATCCACATCATTTGAGGAGCTCCAAATCCATTTTTTGAAATGGGCTTTTGGGTCCTCAATCCATCAAAGGTGTTGGAGAAAGAGAAAAAAGAATCATCCATGCCATGCTACCTTACCTTTCTCTGTCCTCCAACTCTCGTTTTTTTACTTCTCTTAAATGTTGTTTAACCTCATCGATAAAAGCAATGGATTACTCATTTAACTTCATAGAATATTTGATTGTTACATTAAAAATCTTCTATTGTGTATTTGGGACAACTTTTTCTGGGTACATCTTTTTTGCCCCAAAAAAAAAAAATTCTTCCAATACACAATACAAGATTTATGCAGATTTTCTTTTTTTTTTTATCAATAGTATTTGGAACAAATTTTCAAAGACAAGAAGAAGATGTATTTGGAACAACTTTTTTCCACAAACAAAATCATCAAAGTGCCAAGACAATTTTGTGCAAACAAGAGATATGGAATGAGAATGAAAAGATCTTTTAGAATGTTCAAATGTGCTTGAATTATCATGTAGAGCAACCCTGTTTATCATGGGAGATGAAGAATGAGAAATGAGATACACTTAGACCATAACAAATAATCCCAATAGACTGGAAAACCAATATGGAAAATTTGCTTTCCACGAACTATAAATATCTACTTAAATCGAAATCAGTATCAAAGTGAGAATAACTGGAAATTAGATGGTCTCAGTCATTGAAAAATCACCAATTTAGTTCAAAAATCGCCCATCTGAATCAAGAAACATCCATGAACAAGCCGAATCGGTGATTATATTATACAAACGCCCCACTCCCAAGTAAAAAAAATGGTGACTAATGGTTTAACTCGGTGTTATAAACAAAAAGACCATAAACAAAAGAACCTCAAATATCTTCTTTTGCCAGATCGCTGATTCACCCGATCTGGAACGGAATTGGTAGGTGGGCAATACAACTCATCGATCCATATTTTCAAGCACTGCATGGTCTATTTCATCTAAATAAACTTCAATTAGAAACACCCCATTTCTAGAAACAAAGAAAGTATGTTCTTGACCATTTTGTGCAAACAACAAACTAAACTAACCTTTGGGATCTTCCAATGCCCAAGAAATGATCATCTAATGCAAGTTTCTAGGGCTATCTTCCACTGCATATCAACAACCATGTTGAGAAAAGGATACGAGTGCTCTGTATCCCATTCCATGAATGTATGCTTATATAAAGACACAAGAGTACAAATGGAATGGTACATTCATTCATGTTATTCGCAAGAAATTGCAAAAGAATAAAATAAAATTTAAGAAAAAAGAAAGAATCTTCACCTACATGCACATTCAGATGCTTATTCAAAAAGGTATGTATGCTCATGTAAAATCATAGCCATCCATTTAAAATCTGGTTGGCTTTTGTAATGAATCACCATCAAACTGACTGATGGGATGCTGAATGATGGTCAGATGGTTCCACAGAAAGCTCTAAAATAAATGCTGACAATGTAAAAATAAAAATAAAAATAAAAATAATAGAAGACTATCAATTGGTAGTCAGATTGGTAGGGAAACAGGAACACTGTCAATAAATACAAGTTAATCTGAGTGACAAGACTAAAGTCCATATGAGAATCACATCCAATGTATATATTTTTTGTCTGCAAATTTCCAAAATAAATAAATATTTGGTCCCCAAATTCAAAGAAACATATTCAAAGATCAAAAAGGTGTTGTTTTACGACAGAGGAAAAAGGAGAGCCACACAAGGACTTCCCAGGAAGTCACCCATCCTAGTACCACTCAAACAACTTTGAAGTTTTGATGGGATCCAGTGCATCAGTGCTGGTACGACCGCACTCTCTCATCAATATCACATAGAAGAACTGAAGATGTTATAAAAGAGATGTATGGGAAAAGTCATTTGTTAGACATCTTTTGTCATGTATCAAGCAATGCCAATGAAGCCATCCCCAGACATGGGAATACTTAAGAGAGCTAATCACTGGAACTCCAATCTTGTATCCAAAGAACTGTCTCAACCGTACTTCTGCATTTCACTTCACATGTTTTGTCTCTTAATGAGGTTAGTCAACAAAAAAAAGAGGAACATTTTGGTCATTGATACACTCATCTGGAAAATAACATGCCTGTTTGCCTTGGAAAACAATGGTCTTTTTCAGTTGCTAGAAAAGTTTGTTATTTTGAAGTAAGCAATAATATGTTATGTTGGTTCCCTCAGAGAATTTTGCCATTATTTAAGGAATAGAAGTCTTCAGTAGATGAAGTGCATTGAATAATTCAAACAAGAAGGGTTACAGCTGCAAATGCTATGAGCAGGACCAGTTTCTAGCAAAAGCACACTGGGAAGAACCACAGAGGGTAACAGAAATTATGGATGTCAAGTAACATAGTAATTATTAACTAGAGGCACTTGGGCTGAATAACACTATGGAAACAACAGTTGTGATATTTAGAAAACCTATATATATACATATATATATATATATATATATATATATATATAACACTACGCAACGCTTATAGGCGAAAATGAACAGTGATTTCGCCTATACTCATCACCGTCCAAAGTTCATCACATGGTCACAGTTGTCCGGTAGTGTTTCAATTTTTATTTTTTTTTTCTACAAATCAAAATGATCTAAAATTTGGAGCTTGTGTTCATAAAAAATAAGAGAATCTAATAAAAATATCAAAAAAAATAATTCACAAAATATAAATTGACCAAAATACCCTTAAAAATTTACAGAATTATTTTGGTCAATTTATATTTTACGAAATATTTTTTTCATATTTTTATTAGGTGTGTCTCACTAAGATGTACACACGCTCCAAATTTCAAACCATTTAGATTTATAGAAAAAAAATTAAAATTGAAACACTACCGGACAATCGTGACCGTGCAATGAACTTTGGACGGTGATGAACATAGGTGAAATCACTGTTCATTTTTGCTTATAAACGTTGGGAAAACTTTTCCATATATGTATATAAAAGAAGAAGAAGAAAAACTATCTACCACGAAAAAAGACCATAGAAATAAATCAATGTCATCAGACAAGGAGTTAAATAGTAATGAACTGTAATGATACATTCACACATTTACATACAAAGGATACTTTGGGGTCAACTAGACAAGAATGACATAGTTAGAACTTAGGAGCAATTTATGATATGCTAATAATACATTACTCTGGAGTTGGTTCTTTAGAATATTTTCAGACTCTCAATACTAGATTTTGCTTGCGAGGATACCAAAAGGCCACCTTTTAAGGCTTATATGCTTTCCTATTTCAATTTTTCAAACACAATGAAATGCTGCCTGAAATATCTGATAATGATGAGAATGACAAAGATAATTATAAGCAGAATGATATTAACTCTTTTAATATGAAGAGAAAAACAAGACAATATCTAATAAGCAAAGCAAATGGCAATTACCCAAATGAGGACCTCATGCAAAGGTGAAGGTGACAAGAAAGAATGTCATATCTCAAGCGCCAATCCTTTCAGGGTGTGTCCCATCCTCCTGGACCTTTACAATATAGAGAAGGGCATCTTCAGGAATCTAAATTTTATGACCTGTTGCACAAATGGATATAGAAACTTCAACTTGTATGAAGTAAACACAATGTAAAAATACGGGCTATAAGCAGATACATGATGTATATTTTTATCAACACTAACAACAAAAGCCACAATAAATAGGTCGGAGGTAGTAACCAGGAGAATAAAAATTCAATTGAAAAAATCGACAGGTTCAGGTACTCTCTCAGTTTACTAAGTTTTTCAATCATTTCATGGATGTGTTGACAACTGCAACAAAATGTCCCAGGTTCAAACCCCACCTAAGTAATAATTAAAAAAGGCATTTTATAGAGGCCTCCAAGTTACAGTCCTGAGAGTTTTCCAAAACCAATAATCAACTCACCATGTCTCTGTTCGAGGATAAGCAATGCATTCTGCAGCATCTCTCTTGCTTTCCTATCTGGAACACAACCAGCAGACTCCATTTCCTTGTAAACTTCTTGGACCTGATTAATAAGCCTCATAGAAATGTAAATGGAATAAAAAATTAAATAAATAAATCTGTTTATGATGAGCATGGTCTGATATAGCGTCTCAGCTTAGCTTGACTGAAGTTAAAAAGGAGGAAGAATAGTTTGACATAACATGATTCAAAAGCCATTGAGCTAAAAAATGGACCTGGTCAAATTTCCTCGCCCTGAAAAATGCCTTCATGAGGGTACTGTATGTAACTACATCAGGACTTAAGCCCTTCAACATACAAAGTAAAAGATTTGACTGTCACTGATTGTAGAAAAGGTCATCAACAATATCACGAGAAGAGAATAAGGCATAAAGCATCAAATCAGAAACTCTAAATATGTGAAAGGGGCTTACACTCTCTTTGATGTGCTCCAAAACTGATACAGCTTCCATGTGCCTTCCAGCATTACTAAATGCATTAATCAACAAATTCAGCATTGTAAGGTTTATTTCAATGCCTTCAGCTTCCATAAGTCGAAGAACACTAACAGTCTGCTCACACATTCCCTATACACACAATTGAACAGTTCATCATGCAAACCTTGATCTGGCCCATTACATTGTAAGGTGGATATCCATATGATCATAGAAAAACTATGGTTGTGTATGTAATGGATGGTGATGGAGAAAGAGTGGGACCCTTTAGCACATTACGTGACCCATGTGGTGGGGCCTACTCTCTCTCTCTCCATCACCGTCCATCAATTGATTGGATGGGGATAACATTGGTGAACCATAGCTCTTCTATATTCACACGGATCGTATGTTACTTTCCCTAACTACCCTCAATGGCAAAAAAGAAAATTTCATGACCAAGCCAAAAAGCAAAATCTAGGATCATTCAAGCATATCACAAACAGGTAAGCTATATGCTAATTGTAATGCTCAACAAGCAGCACACACAATAAAATAGAGTCTCACCTGTTGAGCATATGCATTTGCCAATGCACAAAAGACACCACATGAAGGCTCTATTCCCTCTGCTCTCATAGCTGACACACATTCACTTGCATCTTGAAATTTTCCATACTGCCCATAGATATCGACCAAAACACCATAAACAATTCCACTTTCCTTAAACCCTTTAAGTTTCATAACCTCAAAAGCTCTCCTAATCTCACGCCACTTCCCCTCTTCTCCTAAGCAACTAATGAAGGTGACAAATATCTTTGGGTCAGGGTAAAACCCACATTCCAGCATCCTGTTTAAGAACTTGAGTGCCTGATGGAGCTCTCCAGCCTTACAATGCCATTTGATCAAAGAGTTCCATGTCATAATATCAGGGGAAAATCCTTCATGCTTCATTTTTTCAAAGGCATCAACAGCTTCATCCAACTGACCATATTTCCCAAAGGTATCGATGACACTGTTATAGACATGCCTGTCTGGTGAAACCCCATTGTCCTGCATCTCTCTGAGAAGGTCTAAAGCATTCTTCCACATCCCATGGTCCCTGTAAATGCCTATAAGTTTGCTGTAAACATAGGAACTAGCATAAAAACCCTCATTCTTTATCTCTTTAAGAATCAGCCAAGTATCCTCTAAACGCCCACTTCGTGCATATGACTCGAGAAGAAGCATATAGGTCTCCTGATTTGGATCGATATCCAGTTCCTCCATTTCCATCAGAACTTTGGTCGCAAGCTTGAAAAGGCCTTTTCTCAAGAAGCCTTTGAGAAGAGCATTATACGACCTCACTCTAGGTCGAAAACCCAACTCTTTCATCTCTTGAAAAATTGCATCTGCTTCTAGAGTTCGACCCACAGTTCCAAGAGCATTAATGAGACAAGCATAAGAATTAATGGCTGGTTGCATTCCTACTGCGCCCATATGAGCAAATAATCGCATGGGTATATCAACATCACCTCTTTTGCAATAAGCTTGGATTAAATTATTATACAATTGATAATCAACTTCAAACCCATCACCTGTGCTATTCTCATATGAATTGTAGAGTTGCTTCAAGTCTAGTTTTGAGATGTGGGTCTGTGCTTTAATCTTCGAAAATCTTCGCAATTCAATTGAAATATAATTTTTGGCACCAATTGTGCAAAACATCGTATCTGAGCATCCATATCGGACATTAAGGGGTGAACTTACTCCCGAAAAACTGCAACAAATAGCAAATTGATAGTAATTGTCATTTGATGGAACCAAAGGTAACTTCAGGAAAATTCTTGTTTGCATTATGATCTCCTTTCGCCTCAAAACTCCCAACTTTTTAGGCTAACTTAAAAGCACACGGTAATAACCGAATGACTTTCATAGAAATGGTGAAAAATCCCAAAAATTATGCCAAAATGTTCACCCCTGTCATTAGCATGCCATGAGAGAGAGAGCAGTTCATGTAATCGAAAAATGCATTTAGTTGTGCATCTGATGCAGAAAAAACAACACCTTACTCCATAAGTAGATGATTTCCATTAAAGAAACTCTGAATCTCTACAAAAGCATCTTCTCCATTGATATCACATTCTTCTAAAACTTCTGAGACGTTGAAGAAAACAGTATGTATCATACTTACACGAATCATCATTACTTAAACCACAAAAAAGCACTCAATCCTCACAATTCTTTCAAATCCTTAACAAATGCAAGAAAACAATGCAGGTGTCCTCAGAAGCTAGTAACTCCACATATTTACAAAGGAAAACTCCGTTTTTTAGAGATAATAAGACTGAACAACCGGAATCAAACCACTTTGAAACACTCCACGAAGATTCGATCGAATTTCATCAAGACACCAAACTGATAAGACTAGATATGAAAACAAACACAGGCAAAAAAAGAGAACTCTCCCTACAGGGATAGAAGGCAAAGAAATGATCGATTTTGCTGAACTTTACAGTGAACCAGTGAGTGTGAGCCCTGTTTGGATCTCTCCGCTACTATTTAGCTGCTACACTCGCTCTCTTCTCTCTCCACAACTTAAAGTTAGGGTTACTGAGTTTCTGAACTACTCTCTCCACACACTTACTTCCAGCAATTCCTATTTCTTTTTGGAGTTTGAACTTGGTAATAGAATAATTGCATCCATCCAATTTTACATCCAATGGTCAAGATTAAGATTAATGTTAGCATGTTGATTTATTATAGAATATACCAACTTTATAATTTTGAGATGGTTATGGGTGACCTGACCTAGCCTTGGTTCGAAGTTATAATGGTCCCCGACGCATGGTGAGGGCCTTGCCTGTATGTTGACCTAGACACTCCCATAAGTGAGGCCTTAATATAAGCAAAATATGCATTGTTATCAAAAAGCTAATGGTCCAACCGATCGGCTTGCTAACTAGTGTATTTGTTGGTTTGATCTAAGCTATAATTGGTTAAAAAATTGCTTCAAAACTAGTTTTTGCTCGATTTGGACATGTTAGATTAATTAGTTTTAACTATTCGAACAACTAAATGAAATTGGTCAAATTTTTAATGGAATTTAAAATTTAAATTATTATCTATATTTTTTTTTGTTTTCTAAATTCTAGTCTAAGCGATTTGACCAATAAAGGGATTGGGTTTGAGTAAATAGGCTCGACAATGGACCTTGCCTGGCCCAAGCCGGCCTTAGCCTAGGGTTTTGGGCCACACCAACATTTTTAGAGCCTCCCCTGCTCGACAATGGTGCCTCCATCCACGAACGGTAAATTAATATCTCATTCATAGGATTATTCTCATTTACCAGATATTTATAGAGTTATAATTTTTTTTTTTTAGAAAACAAATCTCATCATTACTACACTACAGTAATCTCACAAAATAAAAAAACTCAATACCTTGCAATCTACAATATAGGAAACTTAATATCTTGCAGCTATAATCGTCAACAAGCCCAACAAAAGGCTAGCTCCGACCAAAACCCTTTGCCGTTCGGTAGTCAATCTGGTCTAAAAAGAAGTATTATTATTATTGGTGGGGGTTCAAATACGGATCTAGAAACCTCCCATTTCAACTATTTTGCTGCTTTGTTATTATTTTTATTTCTATGTAAAATTTTCCAAAAAAATTGAGTTAGCTAATCTAGTTTAGGGTTTAGGGTCCTGGTTAGGCAGGTGAGTTTTGAAATGTTGCTCGAGGGAGGCTGAAAGGAAGGAAATTCCAGTATATCTAGTTGAAAATGAGAGTTGAATTTTTGTGTGGCCATGTTTGAAATTCAGTAAACTTTGTGAATTGGGGTTTAGGAGGAGTTTTCTGAAAATCAATATGCATGTTTGTTTCCCTTCTTTTCTTCTGTTTTTTTGGTGTACAGTCGATGCTTTGTCTTACGACAAGATTGGGACCTGAAGTGGGGTAGTCTATGTATTGTATACGATGGTTTAATCTAGTTAAAATTGTGGAGAACAACTGCGAAAATATGGGAACAATCCGCTTCACACAGGAAGAAAAACTTTCATTCAAAGATGTAAAGAAATAAAAAAACGCAATCAAAATGACGTGGAAGAAAAACTTTCATTCAAAGATGTAAAGAAATAGAAGAAAACAATCAAAATGTCGTGGAAAAAAAACTTTCATTCAAATATGAAGGATGCGATACAGGCATTACAATCTTGACATACATGATTAACCTTAATACATGTGATCCAATTTTCTCACCACACACTTCTCTTTAAATAGAGGTTTTTACAACCACATTTATAACAATAACCACCCACTTACAACAACTACTAACGTACAACAATAACTACTAACCACTTAGTAGTTATATAACTTTCTACTACACAAACTTATAAATACAACCTCACAACATCACTCATAAATTCATGTTTAGTTCTTCAGTAAATTTTGTGCCTTCAGTAAATTATCAACAAATATCACCTAGAGGTTTTTACAACCACATTTACAACAATAACCACCCACTTACAACAACTACTAACTTACAACAATAACTACTAACCACTTAGTAGTTATATAACTTTCTACTACACAAACTTATAAATACAACCTCACAACATCACTCATAAATTCATGTTTAGTTCTTCAGTAAATTTTGTGCCTTCAGTAAATTATCAACAAATATCACCCAGGTAAACCCCTTCCCTTTCTTTGACTCTCCTAGAAACGTGATTCGATATTTGATGATAATTTGGCATTCACTGCATTCTGTGATAGTATGAAGATCACATATCAATCAGTTGAACTATAGAATGGTGCGAATATTATGGCAGCATTTGTTATCTATCCGCAATATATTGCATATCAAAAGTAAAAATGGCAATAGGAAATTTTTTTTTTTTTCTCCGTTTTTTCTTTGAAAGAAATTTTATGATAATCTGTCACTAACAAATAAGAGCTGGGAATTTTCACTTTCCATTGAGGAAACAATCAAAATACTTAAATTTGAGATTTTCCATTAGGATCTGATATGTGTGTTTCTCATGCACCACTTCCAAATAAAAATTTTGAACATCTTTTCCAACTCAGCCATGGTGGTTTCTAATTGGAAATAGGGACTCAGCTTCATCACCTTCTCTATCAAGCCTCTCAGTCATGCAATTCATCATATTGACCTTGTGCTTGAGTCTTGAAAACTCTGAGGACAATAATCTTTGCATGCTTAAGAGCTTCATTAGTGGATTCCTAATAGTCTTACTTTATTATTTGAGAGGCAAATTTTGCTCGGTTTTATATGTTCCATGGATTTTTTTTTTTTGGGCCATGAAAAAAAAAAAAAACTTGTGATGTAGAGTAGGACAGTTTGGGTAACCTCATATTTATTTTTGTCTCATCCAAAAAAATTCAGTTTACCTCCAAAACTCTCATCCATTAAATATCAACAGATCAGATCAATGCTTCCACATTTCATGAAAGTGTGATGGGACACACCCAAGTCCACTCGGACTTGAGTAAATAGGGTGAATCCGAGTTACTGTTAATGTGCATCACAATAATAATTATTAAAATTGTTTATACCGCTAAAAAATTATTGATAATCTTTCTATAATCGTTATATATTTAGTACTTCAAATAAACTTACAAATAAAACCTACAAATATTATTATTTTTATATGCCAATAATATTCATTAAAATTATAACATCGATTGGCATCAACCTAAAAATCCCCAAAATTAGTATTGGTGTGCCTAAAAAAGATAATAAAATATCAAACCTAATAATATCAAGGGGTCCCTAATAATTTTTAGGCGTGCATCTACTATACCTAACAATCCTTAAAATGATATGAAACATAAAGCAAGTATTTAGTTGACCTCAAATTCAGAAGAACCTAACTTGCCATTAAAAAAAATAAAGAATTGAGAAGAGCCTAATAAATATATGTTTTAATTACGCACAAACACTAACTAATTCCTAGATCTCTTGAGCCGCCCATGCCCAATTCTTCAAGCAAAAGTTGTCCTTTGTCCCCAGCCCATCCACAGATACCTTCTCTCGGCCTGTCACACATTTCACACGTATTCAAATATTCAATAGCTCAATTAATACATACAAACTGGAGAGAGAAAGCGAGAGAGAGCTATTATTTATTATTGAAATTATAATTATTTTACTATTGATTTGACTAATTATTATTGATAACTATTTATTGTTGACTTAGCAAACATAAGAGAGAAAAAGTATCGACATCTAAACCATATTAAATATCAAAGGGTCTTAGTGAAGGATAGTGAGGTAAATGAAAGTTGGATAGTCTATTTTCAAAAATTATTAAATGATGAACACAATGGGAACATAGTAGTAGAAGGGACTGTTGATACAAGTGACGGGGGACGTCATAGATACATTTGTTGGATTAAGATGTCGAAAGTGAAATAAGCCTTGAAAGGATGAAGATAAAAACAGCATTAGGACCAGATGATATCCCGATCGAGGTTTGGAAATGCATGGGAGGAATTGGTATTGACTGGATGATAAAGTTGATCAACAAGGTGTTGAGAACAATAAAAATACCGAACGAATGGAGGAAAAGTATTGTGGTACCTATTTACAATAATAAATGAGATATATATAACTGTGCAAACTATCGAGTGATCAAGCTTATGAGTCATACTATGAAACTCTAAGAGAGTCATTGAGCAACGACTAAAGCGTGAAACGAGCGTATCTGAAAACCAATTTGATTTTCTACCAGGAAGGTCAACTATTGAGGCTATTTCCCTATTTAGGCAACTGATTTAGAAGTTTAGGGGCAAAGGAAAATACCTCCACATGGTCTTTAGTGATGTAGAAAAAGCTTATGATAGAGTACATCGAGATTTGATTTGATGGGTATTGGAAAAGAAAGATGTCTCTAAACACTACATTGACTTGGTGAGAGATATGTAGGATGGAGTGGCAACTAATATACGAACAACTAGTGGAGAGACGAGTGAGTTTTCAATGACTATTGGCCTACATCAAGGGTCAGCATTGAACCCGTATCTCTTTGTTTTAGTTATAGACGACTTGACTAAGCATCTACAGGATGAGGTACTGTGGTGCATGTTGTTCGCAAATGACATAGTTTTGACTGATGAGACCTGAAACGACGTCAACACAAAGTTAAAACTTTGGAGGGATGCTCTAGAATCCAAAAGTTTTAAAAATTAGTCGGATTAAGATAGAGTATATGGAGTGCAAGTTTAGTAATAATAGGAGTAGAGACAATGAAGTAGTTAAGATTTATGATCAGGAAGTACAAAAAATATCGTATTTTTTATACCTTGGGTTGATAATCCAGGGAACTAGAGAGATCGAGGAAGATGTCGCTCTCATAATTAGAGCTAGGTGGGCGAAGTGGAGATATATAACTGGAATTTTATGTGATCGCCGTATACCAATGAGGCTGAAGGGCAAGATTTATAAAATAGTGGTGAGACAAGCTTTGATCTATGGGGCGGAATGTTGGGCAGACAAAAGACAATATACCTAAAGAATGAGTGCCGTAGAGATGAGGAAGTTGAGATAAATGAGTGGCAAGATAAGAAGAGATAGAATTCGAAATGAATCTATTTGAGAGAATTTAGGCATGGCATCAATAGGCAATAAACTGAGAGAGAATAGACTTAGGTGGGCTGGCCATGTGTAGTACCGACCAAGTACAGCACCTGTTAGGAGGTGCGAGTTAGTTCAAGTGAAAATACTGAAAAGGCCAAGGGGTAGCCCAAAAAGACGTGGTTAAAAGTAGTTCGAAAATGTATAGGGACTTATGGCCTCATTAAGGATATGACATTTAATAGAGCATAATAGAAAGTCATGATTCATATAGCCTAACCCAATTAATTGAGAAAAAACTAAAATGATGTTAATGATGAACTATTTATCGTCAAATAGTTATAAATAAAAATTTATTTTTCGCATCAATTTTAAATCTCTCATAAAATCTCTCAAAGTACATAGATGTACTATTTCTAATCCTAAAATATCTAATAAATAAAATATCTCTCTCTATCCTGAAAAGATAGGATTGCTTTTGATTAGAAGTCGAAAGATATCCTACATGATACCAAATTCCTCTATTTGAAGGTTACATGGCCTACATTATCTCTAAGAATAAGATCAACTTTTTACTCTTGCGACATATGTCCACCCCTTAAGTTAATATAAATAACTTTGTTATGTAATACAGGAAATACCTAGAAAACAATAACTTAAAACTTTCATAATTCTTTCAATAATATAGTGCCGGTGAAACGTGGATGCTAACTTAAAACTTTCATAATTCTTTCAATAATATAGTGCCGGTGAAACGTGGACGCAAAATCGGACAATTCGAATCTAAAATCAAACAATTCGAATCGGATATCGTCCACCGAAATCGAACAATCCGAATTCTTACAGCCTTTATCCACATTCGTCTTCTTCATTTTCTTTCAAAATAACGCGTAGTTTTCACCAAGTGCTGTTGTATAATTACAAATATTTTTAATATCATAAATAAGGAAATTCTATTTAATAATATTTATTTCTTTTTTTATAATGTACAAAAAATAAAAGTATATATAGTTAAGTTTTAATTGCATATAATTATATAAAGAAATTCTATTTAATTCATTTACAAAAATTAGTATAATTATATTGAAAGTCGTATTGTTTATTTATCTTAATAACTTGTTAAACTTATGTTAGTATAATCATATGAATATGATCACATTAAAATTTATAGGGGATTTTATTTTATTTTTAATCATATGATATAGAAGCATTTTCTAACAATTTTTAAGCATGTTTATTATTATATTGTAATTAACAATTATACATTAATAACTAAATATTGTATTTTATTTATTAATTTATTTATATTATAAAAATTTTAATTTTTTTTTTTTATAATTGTAAATAATATTTTTTAATTTAGATGATATTATAAGACATTTTAGATTTTTTTATTTGGATAATAAAATAATTATAAAATATAAAGTTATAAACCAAGAACTTCAATTTCAATATGTACTATTATACGTAGTTAGGCTGTAATAATTTTGGATGAGTAAAAAGAAATAATAAATATTTGATACTTTGATATGATATTAATTTCACTTTATGTTATAGTAAAATGATGATAAAATAATAAAATACGAACCAATAATTTTAATTTCAATATCTAATATTGTATTTAGTTATGTTTTAATAAATGTTTGATGAAAATCTTCATACAGGAAAAAAACATCTCAATATTTACTTATTGATGCAAAAAAAATAAAATTTATTAATGTAATACCCTCATCTGTTATTGGATTCTTAAAAACAAAATTTATAATGATTTTTAATAATTTTTTTGAATTTTATTCAAAGTCGAATTCAACCGATTCGATCAATTCCCTATTTGAAATGTTGATTCACCAATCCAGATGGATTTTTGGGTTGCTCGATCCGTTTTTTAAACCACACCTTACAAGTGTGGATAATCCCTTTGAAACGAGAATCTTGTGACAAAACCCTTTTAACATGACCTTCAAGAATCTTGTGACAAAACCCTTTTGATATGACCTTCAACATGCTTGTCCCATGATTATCAACATAATTTTCATCTTGATTGTTGTGTATAAAGCTCCACATTATCATGCAATAGCATTTTAAATTTGTGTCATACATTTGAAATATTAAAGCTTTGAGACATTGGAGTAGATTGAGGAAGGGGGTAAGTATTTAATATATTTCTTTAGATTATTCTAGCAATAAGTTATACATTTAGCGACTTTTCAATGTTTATGAATGAAAAATTAATTATTAAAATTGATATACTAAAAGAAATATAATGTATGATATTCATAATCGTGTATGAATATTATGATGTACAAAAATAATTAGGAAATAAAAACAAAAAAAATATTTGATGCATCAAAGAAATGCAGCGGTTGATTACATCCCTTCAAGCATAAACTACCATCATCACGATGGATGGAAAGAAATGTGCCTAGTAGAAGCAAATGCATTAAGCATCAAAAGGTTAAAATGTATCCTAATTTTGAATTTTATGAACTAACAAATATATATGGAAAAATTTTATATAAGGTTGCAACCTTTAAATGTAGAATTATATATCCACCTAAAAAATCCATTGAAAAAGTTTATATAAGGTTGCAACCTTTAAATGTAGAATTACATATGCACCTAAAAAATCCATTAAAAAAGGTTGTTTTAATGTTGAAAAACCCTCTAATTGATCATCTCGATGTGAAAGAAAAAAAAAAAAAAAGATTTTGAGTCCCAAAAATAGCGCATCTTGCAACACATTATCTCGACCTTTTTTTTTTAAGATTTTCATATGTTTACATATCTACTTCATTTTAACCATTTTTGGAGTTTAAAATTTTATAATTAGATATGAAAATATATTTTGAGATAATTCTATGAATTTTTTATACCAAAATTACCTGTTATGATAAAATTTGGAGGTCCGCCTTAATTGGATTGTTTAAGGTTGCAACCTTATTGAAACCAATGGGTGTGGTTTTGGAGTAAAACAAATTCTTAGGATTATCGCAAAATATATTTCCATATCTAATTATAAAATTTTAAATTCCAAAAATTGTTAAAATCAAGTAGATCTATAAACATATGAAAATCTTAAAAATGGACGATCTAGATAATATGTTGTAAGATGCACTATTTTTGGGACTCAAAATCTTCTTCGTTTTTTTTCTTTTTTTCATATTCATACATCTCGTCGTCAAGATGATCAATTAGAGGGTTTTCAACATTAAAACAACCTTTTCCAATGGATTTTGAGGTGCATCTTGATTTTGAGGTGCATTGCAAGATGCACCGTAAACTTTTTCCATTGTAATAATTGTTGTACTTAAAATTTTTAGGAATTTATTTTTAGAGGCACATAAATAATGAACAATTATAAAGTTATTTTTCTTATTAAACAATTAAGAAACGATAGTTTAGTGTTTCCTATTTCTTTAAGAGAAGCCAGCATAATTTATGTGAAGCATTTAAGAATTTATTAGGAGAAGTGAGGAAATAGTCATAAATTCTTTGAAATAAATAAACTTTTCATTTAAAATTACAATCTTTCCATTTTGAACGAAAGAAAAAATTATAATGAGAAATGCGGAAATAGGTCATAAATTTGTTGAAATAATAGAAATTTCGATTTCAAATTATTTTTTCCATTTTGAATGAAATATATATTTTCAAAAAAGATATTAATAAATTATGATGAATGCAACCTAAAGCTCTAAAAACATAAAAAAACAGCACTTAAAAACATCAAATATTTTAAAATTGATATTCTATTTCATGCTAGCAAAGAGAATATAATTTATTTAAGCTTTTAAATTCATAATTTAATTTATGATATTTTAAATTCATAATTTAATTTATGATATTCTAAATTCCAAAATTATTTCTTATTAAATATTAAATGCATAAGGAACTCGTAAAAAAATGGTAGTTATTTAAGTTATTGGAAAAAGTAATAAAATATGGATACCTATTGCCTAATGTTATAGGGAAGTCGTATAATTCATATGAAGAATCTTGATAATTCATCATAAGAAATTGGACCACTTGCCCTAAATTGTTTTTAATGAATATAAAATTTGTTGATAAATAGATGATAATTTTCTATTTAAAAGTCTTTAATGTGTATAAAATTTGTTGATAAATAGATTCTAATTTTATTTAAAAGTCCTTGAGAATATCGTTTAATGAGTCATCAATAAAATCTAAAAGAATTAAAGTCCAAAAACTAAAATACGAAAAAAAATTTAAAACTAATTGTATTTTGAAGTTATGATTAAATCAGTTTCAGGATATTGGAAAGTTATAACATAATTCTATAAATTTGAACAAATATTACAGAATTTGTAATATAAAGAATTTTCTCCTAAATTATTTTTAAGCATAAAATTTTTAAAATACGAAGTTTTTAAATAAACCTTCTCCCAATACAAAAATTAGCTTGCTCAATATAATATTTTTCAAACTTTTGATAAAAAAATTAATCTATAATCTTTGGGTGAAGATTAATTCATAATTGAGTTGCGTGTTACAGTAGATTAGATGGAGGAGAAGGGATCGGTTAAATGAAATAAGATGAAAGGAAAGGGGAGGGCTACATTAGATAAGGTAGAGAGGAAGAGGAAGGGGAGGATATGTAAAATGTAAATGTCCATGCGAGATGAAAGTGGAGGTGGAGAGACCGAGGAAAAGCAACCATCTATCCAAAAGAAGGAAGCTGCTCCGGTCGGTTTATGGTATTTTTCTGGCTTTTTTTTTTATAAAAATGAATTGTTTATAAAAATGAAAAAAAACTGATCTATTTTTTATTTTATATTGTCCCTCACTTTCCTGTTCATATTATTTTATTTTATATTGTCTCACTTTTCTGTCCATTTTTTTGATATAAAATAATTATATTTTCCAGTTT
>NW_006499801.1:2086955-2097301 GCF_000471905.2 Amborella trichopoda
TACGTTTAGTAGTAGGTAGTAGTAGGTAGGTACGAATACTACTGTTTATTTTCCTTACTAGAGTAGGTAGTACTTCTATATATATATATATATATATATATATATATACGAGAAAGGATTTTTGTGACCCACGTGTAGAGAGCTAAAGTCAGCCAACACCCCAAATTGAATTTGGTCGAATCCAATAGTCACGACCTCATTTTGTATTTGAATTTTTTTTTTTTTTTATACAAATCGAAAGCACTTGAAATTTTGAACGTCTATTCTTCAGAAAAATAATAATCTAATAAAAATATATGAAAAAATAATTCACAAAACATAATTTGATTAAAATACCCTTGGAACATTTTAAGGATATTTTGGTCAATTTTTATTTTACGAATTATTTGTTTAATATTTTTATTAAGTGAGCCTTTATGAGATGAATGAACACTTAAAATTTAAAGCGATTTGAATTTATATAAAAAAAATAAAAATTTAAATACGAAATGAGGTTGTGACCGTTAGATCGCCCCAGATTGAATATAAACCGTTGACTGATACTGTAGATGTTAGCCCGTAGGTTGATAAAATCTATTCTTTATATATATATATATATATATATTGGAAAAAGTTTATATAAGGTTGCAACCTTAAAATGTAGAATTACATATACACCTCGAAAATCCATCGGAAAAAGTTGTTTTAATGTTGAGGAAACCGCTAATTGATCATCTCGACATCAAGAATATGAATGTTAAAAAAAAATTAAAAATAAAAAAGATTTTGAGTTTCACAAATAATGCATCTTGCAATACATTATGTAGACCTTCCATTTTCAAGAATTTCATATGTTTATAGATCTACTTGATTTTAATTATTTTTTTAGTTTAAAATTTTATAATTAGATAGAAAAATAGATTTTGAGATTGTCCTAATAATTTTTTTACCAAAATTACATGTTATGATAAAATTTGGAGGTGCACCTTAATTGGATTGTCAAGGTTGCAACCTTATAGAAAATACTGAGAAAATATTGCAAATATACCTTAATTTAAGGTTAATTGAAAAAAGACCCAAAACTTTTGTTTATCTCATTTACACCCTTTCTTCTCATTTTCAGTTTTTTTTTTTACCAAAATAACCCTCACGGTAGTTGTATTACCGTAATAGTTAGTACATGTTATACGGTACTTTAAGTACCGAAATACTTAGGGAATTTTAATACTGAGGGCATTTATATGGTACTTTAAGTACCGTAAACTTACACTAACCCTTATACAACATTTTAAGTACTGTAAACACTAACCCATGTTTTACGACACTTAAAATGCCGTAAACATTTTTCTCATTTTGTTTATCCCTTTCATCTCTAATTGTTTTTATGTTTATCTATTATTTTTCTATCTAATTATTTTTAATATGTATTACAGTAGAAAGACTACCATGAAGGTCATTTTGGTAAAAAAAATGGAAAATGAGGAAAAATGGTATAGGCGAGGTAAACGAAAGTTTGGAATTTTTTTCCAATTAAGCTTAAATTAAGGTATATTTACGATAATTTTCAAAAAATATATTTTTGGGCATTTTATAAATTTACTCAACAAATTTTGAATGCTTATTTATTCTTTGTTTGTATATAGATCAATTTTTTAATAAGTATGTTTTCAATCATTAAGAAGGATGAGCCATCATTTTTATAGGGTGATGTGACGTTACCTTCATGAAACACACTAGTTACGTTCAATGTTTCATATAGGTGATGGTACATCTCATAATGATAAAAATTATCTTTACTAATGTACAAAATAATGACATATAAATGTTTAAAATTTGTTGACTATAATTATAAAATGCTTTTAACATTTACAGAGCATGAGCAAATGTTAAAAAAACATAAAAACCTATGCAACCATAAAAACATATGCAGACTGATCATAAGCCAATCAAGATTGATGCAGTACATGATTAACCATTTATAAAACATAATAATTAATCATAAAATAATTATATTATGAATTTGGGGTTCAAGGCTCGACACATAGTTCGGCCCGAATAACTCTAACTAGTTTGACTCGGATTTGCCTAGTGTAAAAAAGGAAAAAGCATATAACAATTTGATACAAAAAAGTCGCAATGACATGCAATGGCTGGATATAAGTCATATAGTTTGAGATGTGCTTTTCACCAAACTTAAAATTTTAAAAACTTATGATACACTTTGAGCTATCAAGTATGGGATATGAAGATAGTGTGACCTTTTTATACCTACTATAAATAGTCTTTATAAAAGGTATCATTCTCAATGTTACATTTTTTGTGCACCTTATTTTTTTTATTTGGAAAAGTATAAAGGAGACCATACTTTTTATACAAGGGTGTCGTACTTAACATTGTCTATCAGATTTCAAATTGGATAGTTGTAAAAGTGTCATTGATTAGACTCAAAGTTTTAAAAAAATTATCAAATGTCGTAAAATATTTCAAGCCATTCAATTTGACATCTAATGACTAAAAGTAATTGTGACTTTCTTGTAACAAAGATAAACAGTCTCATGATATACCCCCTTTCATTTTCAGGAACTCTAGAATTTTTATGCCTCGAATACAAAATTAAATTCCTCACAAAAATAACAATGTTCATCTCGACAATTTTCAAGAAAAGCTACTCTCTTTTTTTGGTAAATAATAATTTTAATAGAAGTGAAAGTAATTCAGTTAATTTTACTTATTCTTTCTATTGTTGTTTTATTTTTATTTTTTGAAACAAGGAAATCAATGTTGGGGGTCGTGACAAGTAACCAGCACGAGTTAAAAACATTTTTCTCTATGTTAAATTCCATAAAATACAAGCTTCCCCATGCCAGTCTCCAAGAGGCTAGGAGTACACGTGTCCAACCACCAGAGAAGGACAATGCTATGGCTTTATTATCAAAATAATCATAAAATTTGCCTAATTTTATTCTCCATACAATCTAAAGTCGGTATTATATTTGATCAGGCTTTAAATTTGATTTGAATTCATAGTGTACACCCATCTGATAGTTGGTAATTACAATTCAAAAATTCTCAAATCGATCATTACAACTTTGAAAATCAAATATTTTGAAGAAAGTGGATTCTAAATCCAATAAATGGTTTAATTTTATAGTGTTTCCAAATTAAATAGATTTACACAAATTTTGAAGCTTCAAGTTTCATAATCATAGGTGAGAATACGTTTTAAGCTATTGTAAGGCTTTCTTGAATTGAAACTGCATTTCTTTTTTATATAGGTAAATAAATGGGGATTTCTGCCCCTACCCATTTTTATTTTTTTAAAAAAAAGATTAAACAAATCACATGCATATCTTGTTACAACCCTATCATAAGAGGATTAAAAACAAAAAAAATTGGAAGGTGGGCTTTCCTAGCATTTGATAAAGTGACATCTTTTTTAACCAATTAATCTGTCACCATATTCGACTCACGATATATTCCATGGTCGATCTGGATGATAATTTGCTTAGGCAGTTAGCCACGGGGTATCTGACCTCCATGGGGGATTGTACGGACCAAGCAATGACTCAACAATAATTGGGAATGGCCTTTGATTTGATATAGAGGACGAACAATCTCATTCAATTGCCAAGTTGATCCAACCTCCATGACATCTTTCTTTCTTTTTTATTTTTTTTTATTTTTTATGTGAAACATAAACTGAAATTGCATTTTCCATTGGGTTTTTTTGACAAAGCTTTAGAGCCGCATCCAACCCCTTTTCAAATAGGAAAAATGTATACAAGGGTGAGGCTCTAAATAATTAAATTAAGGTGCACCTCAAAAGTTCACTAGAAGGTTGTTTGAATGTTCTGAAATCCTCAAATCGATTATCTCGACCTCAAGTTGTATGGACATGAGAAAAATGGATTTAAATACTTGAAAGCAATGCATTTTCTAAACCGTTAATTTTCAATATTATAAAGCGTTCATAAATCTACTCGATCTACACTATTTTTTAACCTTTAAATTTTGTAATTAGAGATGAAATTCTATTTTGTAGCCATCACAAAGATTTCCAGTACTGAAACATCTTTCAATACTATTTGAAAGTGCGTCTTACTTTATTGTTTAGAGCCTTAACCTTATACAAACCATGCCCTTTCAAAACTATTATACTTTTCTCATTGGTGATAGTTTTAAATAACGTTGGCCTAACTTCACTATAATGTGAACACAATCTAGCAATATGGGGCCATTATATATAAATTTGGCCAGCATCATAAGAAAATTGGGCCCCTATTCCTATCGATATTGACATAATCATAGAAATAATTAAATTAGTCCCCATGATTTACCTTTAAGTTTTGTAAAACAAAATATCCATCCAAACCAGCCAAAACTCAAGCCATGTCCTGGACCAGCTTAGAGGGGATGGTAACCAAAATTTCCATGAAATGCAATAAAATGCAGGGTGCGAAATGAACCAGTGTTCAAGAAGACAGACTCAATCTCAAACTCGCCAATATGGTTTCAAGTCCGAGGCATCAAGGATTCTGAATAAGGCTAAAAAGTATGAGGGACTCCAGGATTCCGAGTGATAATTGCTTGGCTCCCAAATTAGTGCAATTCAAGAAAAAATAATTGATTTGGATCATCTCCAGTAGGGACCAAAAAGTCAAAACATCACTGAGATGGTGTGTTATCTAGAGCTGAGCTAAGGGTCACCTAATGTTAGTTGGAGCCCAAAATTCACAAAAATCTATAAGTCATGAAAAATTCGCAAAATTCTATAAGCCATGATTATATATCAATATGAAGAAATTGCGAAAGTGTTCACATTCCTAAATTTGGAAGGAGGAACCACGATTCCACTTGAGTTTTGGCCAAAAAATTTACGTAGTAGCTACATTATTGGGCTATTGACTAATGCCTTGGCTATTTTGATATAAAGTAAGAATCAAGTTTAGTAAAAAATTAGTCAAAATCAGTGTTTATCAAGAAAGTTGATGATTTTGTTTTTCTAATATATTACTTTTTTAAGCTACTGTTTATATTTTTAATATTTTAAAACTCGATCATATTGATTTTGATGGGTTTCGACCTCTCACCATTCGTCCAATCCCATCTGCCACGTGTTTTTAATATTTACTTACTTTAGGTGGATTAAAATGTACATTTGCTCCCTCCAGCGAAACTCAAAACTATGAGTATTTTACAGCGCCAAATTTTAGGTATGATACCTGAGAAACATAAGCAAAAATAAAAAAGAAAAAAGAGAAGAAAGTGAAACTTTCCAAATTTGGATGATAATATTGTATGGTCATATCTAGGTGTATAGGGATCCATAATCCTTTTTTTTTTTTTTAATATAAAATTATTTTTTAGTGATTATATAATGGATCCAAAAATTTTAATCAAGAAAACTCTTTTGCGTTTTATTTGTCTTAGGGAGCAAATGTACAATTTGCTCCCGAGAGCACACTTTACGGGCTTGTGTGTCACTTTCGAGCGATTGAAGCGGGAAATAAATTTATAAATTTATACACCTGCATCTTTCTACCATTCAAATACACCACCAAACAGTCAATGGTAGTTTTCGTGCTCTCTTTTAATAGCTCCTCATCTTACACGTTAAAGACAGATTCATTCCTTATGTGAATCTAATACTCTAAAAAAATATTTGACAATACGCTGGTAAACCAAAAAGTCAGTATTAATTTATTTTTGTTGTGTGGAAAAATAGGTTTAAAAAGATAAATAGCCAAATTATTTTGAGAACAAATGTGATTAATTTAGATTTCATTAGCATGTACAAGTGAATTTGTGTTTTTACATATTAACATATGCTTCGTTTTTTAACTTTTGAATCAAACAAATAATTTTTGTTCATAATGTAAGTAATCAACTAGTAAACCAATAAATTTTTTTTTTTTTTGCCACATAGATAAATCTTCTTGTAAGATGACATAGAAGAATAAAGTAAAATAGATGTAGGATTGTCATTAAATGACGCAACACCTTAATAATTTGATTTTCCAAGAAAAGTCAGGTTTTTGAAGTTATTTGAGTGCCATGCCTTTTCGAACCTATCAGAAAAGTCAGATCGACTTAAAGAAAATCATGTTTTAAATTGATCTTTGGCAATTGTGATCTAGTATATTCGGGGCAATCCCTCCTAATTTGATATTTTATTATTTCTAGTTTTTTTTGTTTTTCCTGCTATTCGACATTGCCGAATCAGCCGAGTCAGATTATAAATTGTTGATTAGACTCGATTCAATGGTGGTTGGAGGGAGATTCTCCAATCCTTAAAGCCGTGTCAGGATCGCAATGGTGTTACTCTGGGCTAGGAAAGTATGACACACCGGTCAGGTGAGGTATATGATTCACCATGGTGTGTCCACTATCCATTCCCACAATTGACACCAGTAATTAGGGAATGGGTCAAGCGAGTAGGGGCACTTGGGTAATTCATTATACACAAGTTTCGAGAATATTTTATAAACAAATTATTTTGTAAAATGTAATGTTCATAATTGTTAGGAATCTGTCTTAAGCTAGGAATCAATATTGAGCTTGAGTGGTTAGCAGCTGACATTTAAGAGCCTTATAGCTGAAGTTCGATTCGTATTATTTAAAAAAATAAAATAAAAATAGATTAAGGTGTTAGATTGGCCTTCCAGCTGGGCAGGACAAATTGACATCAAGTAAATTGTTTTCAACAATATAATTGGCCCAATCTTGTTCAAATTGGGCCAATTCAAATTGATTGGCTCATTGCCTACCATTTTGTTAAAATTAAGCCAATTCTTGGCCCAATAAGAAAATTGGCTCATTACCTACTGATGCTATTTCAAATCCACAAATTCCAATTTCTATAGTGATCCACAAAATATTTAAAATAGATAAAATAAAATAAAAATAAAAATTGGGGTTTTAAGTGTGGGATATAAAAAGGACTTAAAAAATATATAAATATTATAGAAACAAAACAAAATATGCAAAGTGGTTTAGGAGCAACCGGCCTGGTACCAATATCTTCCTAAAACTGGTTCAGTCTTGCCATCGATCTTAATAAGAAATCACGGAGTCTTAACGTAGTGTTCAAAACATGTCAAAGCGTATTATAATGTCATTTTTTTAGGTAAAGGGGCACTTTGGTCGCTTTTAGGGACAAAGTTCTCAACTCAAGGAAAAATAGTAAAAAAGATCCCAATTTTGTGAGATTTACAGTAAAGAAAACCGAGTGCTAAGCATCGGCATTTTCGGTCGGACGACATTTTCTCTCTCTAAAACGAGTCTCTTTCTCTCTGTAACGGAATGCAAAGGCATTGGTAATTTCGGTCGGACGACGATTTCTCTCCCTCGCGCGGCTAAAATTTCCACCTTCTCTCTCTTAAACGAGTTTCTCTCTGCAAAACCAGACTCTCTCTCTATATACCGATTTCTCAATCAATATTTCAGATCCCATCCAATTTCATTTCATATATCCTATATATAGCTCTCCATCTCTACTGAAACACCTAGAGATCAAAACTCTCTCTACAATTCTCACTCTGCTCTCTACTGAAACACCTAGAGATCAAAACTCTCTCTACAATTCTCACATATCTCATTGTTCTGTCCCTTGTTTCTCTCTCATCCAAATTAAGTTCGAGATCAGTCATTCGGAAGGGCCCTCTCCTTTCATGTTAGACCCAGATTCACGCTGATTTTCTCAAGTTTACGTTCTCATTTTTGGTTTTTTTAAGAGTCCCCAATTTTCTATCTCTCTATACTTTCATGGGTGTCTTATGTGTGAGCATATATAAGAGAAGTATATGCCACGTTTTTCTCTGAGAATATTAGTTGTGAATACAAGATGGGTAATTTCCTTTTTGGGTTTGTCTTGCCTCTGCTTCTCCTAACAGGTAAACTTGCATTTTTTTTTTTCGAATGATTTAATTTGTACTAGCATCCATTTATGTTCACGATTTTAGGTTAATGATCAAGATATTCTATTTCAATATTGAAACAGAAAGCGAAACGGGAGAAGGGAATATGTTTCATATAATTTGACATTTATCTGAACTGAATAATTGTTTGAATTTATTTATTTTCTTTTGTATGTCTGTCAATTCAGCTATTTTATAGTTAAATTTAAATTTTTCATTGGAATTGTGATGTAATTGCTGAGATTAATTATGATTAACGGTTACAAAACTACAGTTTTTTTTGTAAGGAGGATGTGGGGATTCTTCATTTTACGTTTGATACCCAAAAAAACGAATCTTTTGTTCCAACAAGATTCTTAAATTATTATATACATACATATAGATACTTTTCTGCCATTATATACAATGATCACGGGACCCCAACAAGATTCTTCGACGAACTTTGTATTATCTTGGCAGCATGATTCGAGCATTAGTATTGGGGTTCACCTGAGGAAGCTATTATAGTATTTTACAAAAACTACAGTTGGTTTTGTAAAGAGGATGAAGAAATTCTTCATTTTACGTTCGATATATGCAAAGAAGAAATTTTCTAATATATTGATTTTGAATGGTTATGTAAACATGCATTTGCCATCTCCTTTTCTCTCTCCATCTCTCTCTCTCTCTTTCTCTCTGTGAATTAAGTGCAATTGACATCAGTTTGTATTCTCTTTCTATTCTACAAAATATATTATATAAGGTTCCATGTATATGAACGCATTTATTATTGTAATCCTTCTTAAACCATTATATAAATTAAGAGTGATGCTTTTTCTGCCACTGTATACAATACTCATGGGACCCAATTACGAACTTTGTATTATCTTGGTAATATGATTCGGACATTAGTATTTACCCTTTTTAATATAAATTGAAGTTCCTTCACGTGGCCATGGTTATAATTATTTTCATGCTAATAATTCTTGATTTGTGCAGCTTCCTTGCTCGATTGGAATTTGATCTCCCTGGTCGACTTATTGGCATTTCTTATCCTACAATGCACTGCTCCAAAAAGGGGTGAGATAATATTTTTGTTCTATACCATAAGCTTTTTGTTGTTATTTTTCAGCATTATGTTAATTAGATGCTATTGATTACAAAAGGGGAACAAGTTGCATGTGTTATGATGGGGCCTGGGCCCTAATACCCCAATTATTTATTTGACTGTCTTTTAAGTCACTCTGCCTGATTACACTCCTTGACAATTTGGGACTACACTCTAGTGTAAGTACCACAAGGTGTCGCAAATAAATAGAAAAGAACCTAATAATATTTCCAACTTAAATAAAACAGTGTCAATATTATCTTATCATTATACATATTCAAACAGTTAATGTCCTTTAGTGCTTGAAATTAACAACTCAATTCTACATAATAGTGTGACTTATAGAGTAACTATATAAATTGCGTTCGAAGTTTCTTTTTTCTGATGCAACGTCCAGTCTACCAATCATAACTCTGTGATTGTGGTATATTTCTTGTTCAGAATATTTTGTGTCGAAATTTGCCCAAACTGTGTTTAACCGGTGATAAGCTTAGTCGAGGGGATTGCAGACCTGTTATATTTATCATTTTCTTTATTATTATTATTTGTATCATTCGATTCTTGAAACGTTGAATCTGGGAGGTTCACAGGTGAAATCAGTGCTTAAAAATTGGCTCGGATGAACTGATTTTCCCGGTTCAGAGTTTTAACCAGAAGCGGTCCTAGTCCCCATGGAATTGAAATGCAAACTACTACTCCTTAATTTTTTTGAGCATTATATGACATAGAATATTGTTTTTAGAATGGTTTGGATATTGTAAACCATTTTTTCTTAAAATTTGGAAACAACTAATATTCAAATTTTACTTTTTTTTTTTTTTGAATTGGCAGAGTGGGCCAGCCAGCCAATCTCACTTGGAACTGGTGGCTGGCAAGTTTGACCTACTGGTCCAACTTTTAAACGTACGGTGAAATGCAAAGGAAATGAATTGACGTTCCTTCTTCAATAAACTTTTTATGTTGCTTTTTCTGCATCCTATTATGTTTGGATTTACATGGTTGTCTTATTATAAACAATGTCAAGTTGGTATAATGCTTAATTCTTTGTGGTCCTCTCAATGATATCTAACTTTATGTACGTTTGACAGGATTTTGTTCTCAAGGACAAACTGTGGTAGCATTAGTTGTAGTTATCTTTTCAGTTTTTGCGATATTAGCAGAAGTTGTGTTTCATGTTGTTTGGCTTATTGAAGGGGAGGAATGGAGCATAGCCAATACTTGGTGGGCTACCCTTATTGGTTTTGTGAGGTAAAGCGTTTTATATTTTGTAATTCTTTTCTAGTTTCCTAGGAAACAAATTAATTTGATGTAAAATGTGCAACACATGCACAGCTTACACCTCTTCTCTTCTCTCTCTCTCTCTC
>NW_006499801.1:2097459-2117617 GCF_000471905.2 Amborella trichopoda
TACGTTACGTTACGTTACTTACGTTACGTTACTTACGTTCTTACTTACTTACTACTACTTACTACTACTCTACTACTCTCTACTCTCTACTCTACTCTCTACTCTCTCTCTCTCTCTCTCTCTCTCTCTCTCTCTCTCTCTCTCTCTCTCTCTCTCTCTCTCTCTCTCTCTCTCTCTCTCTCTCTCTCTCTCTCTCGTTTTCTTCATTCATAAAATTACATGGCCCATTTGGTCCTTCCATAATTTTGCCATAGATTACCACTATATGACTTGCTGCTTGTTTCTCTATTTGTTTTTTCTGTGAAAATGGGCCTCATGTATTCCACCATTTCCTCTCAGTAGTGAGCTTTTTGCATGGTTTTATTCATTCACTAACTCCATTTTATGTATAATTCTTTTATTGATATGCAGAAATAAACCCTGGATACCAACAAATTCCGTACTTTATTTCTTGGCTCTACAGCTCACAGCAGCCTTGATTGCTTTATATGAATTATATATGATTGGCTGGGGACACATTTCATGGCAAGTTTCTAATTGGAGAAGAATTCCATCTATTGCATCTCTAGGTTTGTTATGATTTCAATCAGTTTTGTCTGGATTTTCTTCTCATGTTCTGCCATTGAGCATATCTTTTGTTTTGTTTTGTTTTGGGGGTTGTTCAGCGATAGGAACTTGAGATGTACCGCTGCTACATGTCAATTGCTAATCACTCAAGCCCAAGCGATTCCTGTTGAGCATATCTTTTGTTCCCACAAAATTTAAAATTTCACACTTTCTAAGCTCCTGAAGAGCAGGTAGGACTTGTAAATATCTGCATATCGCGAGGAGCAATGAAGTGCAATGGACTTAATTTCAACCAGGATGTTATAGTCATTTACGTTTTATTTAAAATGCCTGCTTATGGCATTTTCCTATGGCTTTAAAAGGATGCTAAGTAGATTTTCTGCTCAGATGAGCTAACTATACATTTTTCCTTTTCTCATGTTGTGCAGTTCTATTTGTACACTAATTTTATCTGTATGTGCATTTCATCCATGGTCATAGTGGAGTTGATATTGTGACCAGAATGGAATACCTAAATGGTAACAGAAAGTGAAGTGCTTAACAGGGATCAATGAGCATCTCAATGAAGGATATTTATAGTTCCTAAAAAGGTCCATAGGCATGGATGTATTATGAATGATGAGATATTGATCTCAAATGGTCCATAGGCATGAATGTATCATGAATGATGAGATATTGATCTCATGAAAATCTGCCTTAATTGTTTTGTATGTTTATAGAATTATAGATATACCTAATTATTTATTGTGAAAGCATGACTGACAGAACAGTTAAAGATTATGGTGAGTGATGGAACACATGTAGTCAGGACCAGGTGCTGATTAAAGACCTGAAATTAGCTACAGATGGGCTTGAAAGTTCCGTTTGACCTTCTCTTTCTAAGAATTCTGCACATGAGATACTACAATCTTTTTATTTTTGTCCTGACTAATTATTCTTTTCATGATCTCATTGAAGGTTCTCCCCTCAGGGTAGCTTGCTGCTTGCTATTGCCTGCTATTCAGGTGGTTGTTGGGATTAGCTATCCTTCTTGGGTTTCTCTTCCGTTCTTTATTTGTAGCTGTGTTGGTCTTGTTAGTTGGTCACTGACTAGCAACTTTTTGGGACTGTTTTGGTAAGTGCTCAGAGTTCTTAAAAGACCTCGTTCTTCTTTAATGTGCACGTATGCATCTTTAGATGAACCAGCGTTAATTACCATGTAACCACCTGGTTTTAATTATTGTTGTGAAAGGTGGTGGAGGCCTCTGTTACTCTATGCTGCTCTCAACATCATCTTGCTTTACATATATCAGCTCCCTATTCATTTCCCAACAATAATCAACACAATTGCAAGCTTCATTGGATTGTACAAGGCATCTGCAAAGTCAGAGTGGCCAGAAATTTGTTCTGGGCTTTCTCTTTTAATTTTCTATTTCATGGTATGCTTCTGATTGTTACTCAGACTTATTATGTGATCATAAAATGGGAAATTTATACAAAATTGTGTTTGAGTCTGGTATAGAACAGAAAGAAAAGAGAGAGAGAGTTCACAATTAGGTGGAAAATAAAGGGTATCAACTGTGATTCAAAGACATCGGGCTGAAGCTAAAAAAGCCTAGCTTCAATGGCTTGTATGAGGAACTAAGTTCCTGATTTATGAGAGTTTACAGCAAAAACATACATCCCAGTGGGGTAAAATCTCCCTCTTTTAATAGACTTGGCTTGGCTTCTAAGTCAAAGCTCTCTCAACTTTCCTTGGAATATCAATGGACTCTACCTGTTCCCAAGTCTTGCAGAATACCTTTTCCTAAGCCATGCACAATTAAAGTTTCTAGAAGTATTAATGGACACTATCCCATACACAATAGCTCTTCCCAAGCAAAATTTTAATTTTAAATTCTATCCTTTCCGTCCTAAATTTCCCATTCACAAAATTTAAATGGAGTCCCTCGCTTTTCTGCAAATTCCAAAAAATTCCATTACAGAGAAAAATACCCATATAATACCCCTGCTAAAGCTAAAGAGAAAATGCAGTCCACAAAATGTCAACAAAACGTTATTTTATTTTCTTCATCAGAGACATAGAAAACAACTAGTTATTTGTGTGATCCCCATGTTTATTTTCTGTTTTAACAACTGAAGTACTTCTTTTCTTTTTTGATTGCTTTTTGCATGTTATCGAGGGAAATGGATGCGCATGAAAACCATAATAGAAAAAACAGAACTTCTTTCTATTACATTGACACTGTATCATTCTTTAAATCAGGTATTTTTGCATTATTATCATTATTATTGTTGTTGTTATTACTGCTATTATTAGTATTATTATTTTTGATCGAGAGTGTTTGCTTAGTTTTCCAATTAAAGTGCAATACAACTAGACTTAGTTTTAATCTAGTTCACTTGGCTCTGTGGAACTCGTTGGGTTTGGTAGCTCGTCGTAAAGAGATGACGAAGGCATTGTCTCCAGCAGCTAGAACGTGGTAGCTGAGGTCAATTGATGTGAATAGCATGCTTGGTGGCACTGGAGAGAGGAAGACATATGGTATGAGTAGTAGCGTGGGAAGGAAACTGTAGGGTCTACTGCAAGGAAATGAATTACATGGATGCTGGTTGTCACAATCTTGTGTCCAGGTGGACCTGGGATGCGATGAAGTGTAGAAAAACTACAGAAGTATTTTGATATGTATTTAGTGCTGTTCTACCCAACCTTCTTAGAGGATCAAAGTATGGTCATATTTTTTTTTAAGTAGTTCAAATGTATGGTCATATTTAGCACACTATGTGAATTTTATAGAGGGGTAGGATGCTTCCTGCAAAGGATTCGAGCTAGGGGAATTGGCAAGAGATGAGTATTGTGCTTTGAATACATATTAAATACCAATTAAAAAATGAACATATGTATATGTGCAGCCTGAGAGTTCCTTGTACGGTTTTTCTGGGTTAAAGCACTCCCCCTTTATGTTTGTTGGCTTTTGATTGTTGTGCCAACATGACTTTTTCTTGATAATAGTGCAACTCAAATGAGGTGGAGGTACACGATTTATTAGCAGGGCTACGAAATTTTAAGCAGGACTGATCATACATTACCAAAGGTGCTTTGGAAAATGTAATTGCATGCGCCACAAGGAGAGTAGAATGCCTGTGGAGATTAAAAGTAAGTGTTTTGAAGAAATTTTTTATTGTGTTTAGTGAGGAAAGTGAGCTTCAGGAATGTTTGGAGGGAGTCAATGAGCTTTGGGACTCTCTAACCGTGGAGGGATTTTCATCGATAAGAGTTAGTGATCACGGCGATCAATTGATTTCATTTTGGTCTTTGATTTGATTAGGTAAAAGATTTGAAGGGTATGCAAGAGTTGTCAAGGTATATGTATGTACAGGCGGAAACACATACTCTCATACTCATTCAACTTTCTAAAATTTACCGAAGCTTGGTTAACAATAAAAAAAGAAAAAGCTATTATGAGGAAAAAGCAAATTTTAGAATAAATGTGATTGCCTCTGTCTATCAGTCATGTTTTCCATGAGCTGAAAAAGCATATTAAGATGGACTGCAACCATATTTGGTAGATGGTGATGGTAACATACACACACGACTCGTAGTATATACACACATGCACATAGTCATCGAAGGGTCCTTGTTTTGTTCAGTAGGACTGTGTAACATGATCCATCATGGCATCTTATTGGCTAAACTCATTGTTATTCTTCCTAGCTGTTGAGAATGAGTTTGGGAGAGTTGACATCTAGTATGGGCATTTATGGGCATGATTGATTTTCTTCACTTTCAAGTTATTCTTATACATATTTCTTGGAAATGATTTTCTCATTAGGTTACATCAAGTGTTATTTGTCTGAATAATTGCAATTAGGAACAATTCTTCTTCATTATACTCAAGTTGGTATAATTCAGTGAACAAAAACTTGTTTTGAGCATGAAATCTTGCCTAAGTCGGCTCGTTTGGTGGGTGAATTTTATAAATGAAAAACTCGAATGTGTTGTAATTTTTCCTTATACAAATTTGCTATGTCATTTGACTACTATGTGGTCCCTTCTAATGTGGCAGCATTGCACTATGACTTGGGTGATGAACTGGGATAATATTTTTGGCAGGCAGTTTATTTGTTTCAATTTTGAAAACAACAATTTAAATAATCTTGCAATTAAGACAAAAAAAAACTCGATGAAGGTTTCAGACTTAACTATGTGGCTTGGCAAGTTGACTTAGTTTTGGCAATGAAAAAGAGTTGGCCATTGGGGCTGAATATTTGAACACTGGTACATATTAATATCATGCTGGATGAACTATGTTCTCGTACTTGTTTCTTTATGTTATTCTATATACTTGTGGGAACATTTCCTAAGTCTCTGTGTTACCTAGATATATCTATCAAGGGCTTCCTTTATTACATTGGAAATGTTTGTCAACTCCACAGTTTCAGAGCTTATGATACTCTCATAAATTTTAACTTCCAACAGCTTTCTTGTGTCAAATGCGATTTAGAAGAAATGGAGTCTATCATGTCAATGAGAGAAAACAGCTTGACGGAGCAACTTCTACCATTAAAGCATTCTTTCTTCATTAGAGAATCAAGGTAACTTGTGGATATGTTGCTATGGCTTAAACTTCTGAATGAAGTGGAATTTAACTGACAAGCGCTTTCTGTGGCATAAAAATTTGGTTCTTTGACATCTTAAGAATTTGTGTATTTGGTTTCCCTTGTCATCAAGATTTTATCGATGTCATGACTCATATCGTAATTCCCGCACTAAAGCACACTTAGTTTAATAATGATAATGATAATAATAATAATTATAGTTATAATTATAATTAATAATTAATAATTATTATTAGTAGTATTTTCTTTGGTTCGATTAGAATGTTCTTTATTTATTTATTTTTTCTGATCTTTGGAAGCCCATCAAGAATTAGTATTTTAGTGGAAAAAATTGTCGTTTGCTAGCCTTCTCATATGATGTGATATAATTCTTGAACACTTCAGGTGATTTTCGCTGGTAAGAAAAAATTTCGATGAATCTTAAGAATTTTTTTGAGTAATGTAGACCATGGTATATGCAAAATGCTTTTAATTTTTGGGCCTTAGCATTTTTTTTTTCCTTTTTTTTTTTACAATTGAACTTTACTTGACCTTCCAAACTCGCATAAAGAAAGACATGGTTATTCCTCTTATTGGAATTAGTATATATTCTTTTTTGCGTTTGGAATTTGTTATTCTTCAATTCAATTCATGTAATTTTTTTTTTTTCTTTTGTATTCTCATTGGATTATTTGCTCTGTATCAGGTCTGGTGTGAGGCATACAAATGTTTTGCTCAAGGGAGCTATTTTTCGGAACTTTAGTATCAATTTTTTCACATATGGGTTCCCGGTATGCTTTACACAACTTGGTGCCTTTCTGTTATTTTTCTAAAGTATTTCTTTTATTCTCTATTGAAGTATTTGTATCAATTAACATATGAATGTTAATGATATATATTGAAATGGCTTTCATTCTAGCTGAGCATTCATTGGTCAAGGCGAGCCACTATGTTATAAAAAGATATTCTCGTGTGGATTCAGTGTTCCAAAACTCACCAAGTCTAACTTGGACTCGGGCAAGTTACTCAGACCTGGCACCCGGAGAGCCCCTACTGCAGCCCAACTTGCTCGAGTTGCTACAGTACTTGGGTGAGTCCAAGGGACTCGGGTGGGTCCTTCAGGACTTGTCGAATCCTACACTTGTTCAAATATTGGGTTTTTTGTTTTTTTTTTTGGGGAGGGGGGGTGGTAGAAACTTGACCTTCTTTTCTTGCTTGTTCTTGCCCCAGTAACCCTGTAAAGTCGTCCCTAACCATATTTTTTTATTTATCTTCTATCGAATTCAAACCACAAGTTCGCCAAAAAGACATTTAAAATCTCAGATTTGCCAAATATGTAATTTTGTACCTGGGTTTGTCCCACCCCTTTCTTGCTTGCCTTTTGCAACTTTAGTTCCTTTCAGGCGTATTTTGCATTCTCTATCAAATTCAAAATTTAGATTCAACAAAAAAAAAGCCGAAAAGAAAAAAAAGAATCAAAATCTAGGATTTGTGAGATTTGGAATATCGAACATGGGTTTGCCCAAAAATTTCGAGAGTTTTGGATCAACTATATCCAAGGTAGAATCATCATCATCAACCGAGCCTTATACCAACTATTTGGGATCGGCGATTGGAGGTAGAACAAGAAACTATTTTTGCATCTAATTTTTATTTTTTTTGTAATTTTTCTTGTTTTTTGTTTTTCCGATTTTATCTTTTTATCGGGATTTTTTGGAGGCATTTTTCTTGGGCTCAGGCAGGAATCAGCGAGTCTACCCCGAACTCCCTGCACTGAATCTGGGCATTTGTCAAGTCCTCGAGCGATTCCTAGTTTTAAAACACGCTTACTAAACATGTTTCTCTCACGAGTGGTATGCTTTTAATGAATTATATCAGGTTATAGTGTTAAATTTTTATGCTACATTAGGTTATAGTGTTAAAGCTTTTAGAGTTATACCAGGTTATATTGTCGTTACCTTTTACTTTTTCATGATGCTTTGGCAGTGTGGCTATTTTTTCCTTTTCTATTTTCTCTTCATGTTATTGAAGATTTTCTCTTTCTCTAAATTGTGTATTCAGCTGCTTTTCATTTGAATGCTATTAATGTTAAAAAAAGTTGGGATACATTACAATATTTCTTGTCTTATATAAAACTTTCAGTGATGAACATGACAGGTGTCATTGCTTGCTCTTTCATTTTGGAGCTTCAACTTTGCAAGTATATGTGCTTTTGGTTTACTTGCATATGTTGGCTATGTTCTATATGCATCCCCTTCCTTGTTCCACTTGCATCAGTTGAATGGGCTACTTCTTGTCTTCATTCTTCTTTGGGCTGCAAGCACATACATTTTTAATGTGGCTTTCACCTTTCTGAATAAAAAGCTGAAGCAGGTAACGTTGTGCTTTTTTTTATCTATTTATTTATTTATTTTTGGGGTCGCTATGCTTATGGGGAAGTTTTCATTGCATCATTATAAATGCTTTTACTCATGCAACTAATTTCTTACACCTTTTCAGGATATGGAGATCTGGGAAACAATTGGTTTATGGCATTACCCAATTCCAGGATTTTTTCTCCTTGCTCAATTTTGCCTTGGTTTTCTTGTAGCCATGGGTAACCTTGTGAACAACTCTGTTTTCCAATACCTGTCTGATGAGGACGAGCAATCCTCAAATCGAGACACTGCAGCTGAAGGTGAGCTAAACATTATTCGAATTTCCATTTTATCTTTGTTTTTAAAATCATTATGCGTTACCTCATTTTTCTTTTGACTTTAGTTTGTCGACCTCAAAAAATGTAGGAGTTCTTCTGTATTGTCTTGAAGCACTTTGTTTCTGCCATTGGTGAATGATGAAGATGTACAATTCCAAATTCTTAGCGTTTATGAAAGTCTTGTCTTTAATTGCAGAGAAAGAAGAGACAAAGGTATTGATTGTGGCTACAATAGCTTGGGGATTACGGAAGAGTTCTCGTGCTATTACACTGCTGATGATATTTCTCCTTGCAATGAAGCCGGGTTTTATTCATGCAGTTTATAGTATGTTTATCCAGTCTTTTGTTACAGATTTATCTCAATTTTCGTTTGAGTGGCAATGTGGATAACTTTTGTTGTTGGTAAGAGGCTACAGTTGTTTATGCTAGATTGGTTTCAGTGACTAATCTGTAGTTTCCATATTAGCTTTACTAAGAGCTGTCAATGTTGAACCTGCAAACCTTTTTTCTGATTTTCTTTCTTTTGACGTTTTCAAGTAAAATGAATTTCCCTTGTGAACAATCTGTTTCTTGAATGCTTTTATAATAAGTAAGATCTTGAATTGTTGATAGACCTCAATGGAATAGTATACTGAAAGATACATTCTCAGTATGGGTGGCCTACTTGCACTCCTCACAGAGTTCATTGTGATGCATCCTCTGGTGACGTCTTTGTAGCCTTTTAACCCACATTAGGGTAGGGAAAGCGGTCAGGTCGACCCACACCTACTTAGGGGTGGCAATGAACCCGGACCGACGACCAGACTAGTCCCAGGTCCGGGTATGGGTCCAAAAGTTGGACCCGGCGGGTTGGGTCCGGGTCCATGTGGAACCGACCCAGACCCAACCCGAATAGTGTTATTATTTAAAGAATATTTAATATATAATATTTTAATAATATATTAATGATATTTAAATGAATATAGCCCCATATTTTTAGTTATAATATTTAAATAATATATTTATATAATATATTTATATATTAACTTTTTAAATATATTGAAATATATATTTTTTTCTTTTTTTGGGTCGGGTCCTGGTCTGGCTCTAGGTTTGGGTCTGAGGCCTGGGCCCCATAAATTGTTTTTGGGTTTGGTCGGACGCAGATCTGACCCGACCTGTTTCCACCCCTACACCCACTGAACCAATGGGTGAACCCGACCCGAACTGAGTCCATCTAGACTCGGGCATTGGACCTGATGGTCAGTTCGGGATCCAGGTCCAGTCTTGAACATATTGCATTGGGTCGGGTTGGGACCAGGTGTGGGCCTACTAGACCCGACCTGGTATATGTGTGTGACTTATATAACTTTTAATTAATTTTTGGTCTCGACCTGGACCCAATCAGGTCCAATTTATTTGGACCAACCTCGGTCCAGGTCCTATTGGGGTCTCACCTGGATCCCTTATAGTTGTGTCCAGGTCAGGGTTGACCGGGATCCAGCCCATTTACTGTCCTACCACAACCCTTGGAAAACCATCCTGGAAACTTCATCGCTCAGATTCTATTTCATCTCTTTCTTTACTCATTATTGATGTTGCTTTATTGCATGTTAATGTCATGACCGTGTGATGAAACGGACACTGATGGAAAGGGAGTGGGACCTTCTATTGGGGTCATTTCCTGTTTCTGTGGGTTGCAAGACTCATCGCTGATCTCTCCATCACTCTACATTGCATCTGATGGACATGACCTCAATGAACTATGGTGCTCCATGTTCATTGGATTATAGTATACTTTCCTATTAACCTGTTTCCCATATACATTCTATGCTTAGATGTGTTGTTTTTGGTGCATTTTGTCATTTAAAATTTGTCTAATTTGTAGAATGTTCTGCATGTGCATTATTAAATGCATTTCACCTGGTTTAGAATCACATCACGTAATTGTTCCTACTGAACCACACACACCTCATAGTAGTAAATGTAGTTTGGAATATCTTAAGTATGTCCGCTTGCTGATTTTCTTGAAGTAAACTTATATGTTCATGAATTGAGATTCAAATGGGTGATGCTTATTCTCCTTTAATTTTCAGTGATTTTCTTCTTTATATATCTGTTGAGCCACTCAGTGAGCAGGGGGATCCGCCAGATTTTGATTCTCCTATGCGAAGCGCATTTTGCACTTCTATACATCCTTCAGCTTAATCTTATTTCTAGGGCTCTGGAGCACAAAGGGTCCCTTATTATGACATTCCTTTCACAGTTAGGTACATTTTTGTATTGACCTTGTCTTTTCTTTCAATCACTTGTAAAAGGGTACTTTGTAATAATGCCTTGTGAATTTCCAAATGTTCTTGGGACACATCTGATTTGTTGCTTATGAATAAAGGCTTGGAACATCTGAGAAGTGTGCTGCATTCCAATTGCCTATGGGAAACCATAGTCCGTTGGGGTCATTATGGGTCATTGCTTCCTCTGGTGGCATCCACCCTATTGTCCATCATTTAATTGGACAATCATGAATCCAGCGGGCTATATTATAGCCCGTTGGGTTAATGTATGTTTCCTAATATGAGACTTGTATATTGATGTCAATTATCAACAATGTTTGCAGGCCTCCTGTATCATGCTAGCGGCTGGGACTTTTTGAAGATTGCTGCACTCATGATCTTTTGTGCCGTTCAGAACCATGGATTTAAGATTCTTTCTTCCTTTTCGGCAATTGTGCAGCACACTCCCCACCCTCCCATAGGGTTTAGCATCTTGAAAGCTGGTTTAAACAAATCAGTATTATTGTATGTCTATGCGTCCTCAACTGCCAGGAACAATCAGTTCCAGGATCTTTCTCATGGTAAATAATGATTGATGTATTCAAAGCAAAAAGCGATTCAATGCAAAAAGTGATTAAATCTATTCAAGTTCCATGGTGTTCCACATTTAATGCATAACTTTGTTACAAAGTTAATTTGAAAATGTTGCAAAACAGCGGAATTTATCAATGCGATAACTAGATGTATAGATTGACATTGTCAGAATCACATTAAATCAGCATTGGCAGAATCAAATTTTTACCTGAGCTGCTAGCCAAAACAAGCCATTAATTCTGCCATAATCAGCAAGAAAAATCACCTTTTTGTTATTTGAAGTTTTGAATCATGCAGTTACTAAAAATTGGTCCGAATCGGTCAGGATTGGGTCCTGATCAGCCAAAGATCAAAGTCACCCAAAAGCATCCATCTTTGGGGCTGACCAAGACCAAAACTTTTGGGCTGAATTGATCTCATATGCTTTTTTTTTTTGAATGAATACGATATATGCTTCCAATTCAGATTATTTTAATCAAGTAAATCTGCCAAATAAGATGATCTGATTAATTTGAAGCTAGTGGATTTTTATTATTTTCTGTCCGCAGAAATCAATGGAAATCATGTGACTTTGCTTATGGTAGTCTGTTTGTTATTTTATTTCAGAGAAGTGGATAGCTACTTATCTTGGTGCTGTTAGCCAGAAATTTCTATCAACATACCGTTCATATGGTACATATATAGCATTTCTGACTATTCTTGTTACGGTATATTTGGTGATCCCAAATTACATATCTTTTGGCTATCTGTTTTTCTTGTTATTCTGGATAATTGGAAGACAACTAGTTGAGAAGACCAGGAGGCGGCTCTGGTTTCCTCTAAAAGTATATGCAACTCTAGTTTTTATCTTCGCTTACAGCTTGAGTATCTTTCCTAGTTTTGAGAGGTGGCTTTCCCGGTTTATTGATCTTTATACTGAACTAGGTTACAATCCTGATGCTCCTTTATTGGAGAATGTTTGGGAATCCTTAGCAGTGTTGATAGTGATGCAGCTTTATAGCTATGAAAGGAGGCAGAGCAGGTACTATGAGAGTTCTGAGGGATGCAATCAGTTTGAAAATGGCTGTTTGGGTTTTATAAGAAGAGTTCTTATTTGGCACAGTGAAAAGATTGTATCTTTCGCTGTATTTTATGCTTCTTCATCTCCGATCAGTGCCTTTGGTTTTATATATCTTTTCGCACTGGTTGGGTTTGCCTTTCTACCAAAAGTTTCCCGTATACCTTCCAAGTTTTACCTGGTTTATACTGGACTCCTGGTGACGTCTGAATATCTTTTCCAGATGTGGGGAAGTGAGGCTCATATGTTTCCTGGTCAAAAACACTCGTATTTGTCTCACCTTCTTGGATTCCAAGTATTTGGTGCTGGTTTCTGGGGACTTGAAGCAGGCTTGAGGGGAAAAATCCTAGTCATAGTGACATGTACTCTTCAGTATAATGTTTTCCACTGGCTAGAAAAGATGCCTGCTTCTCTGAAAAATACTGGAAAATGGGAAGAACCTTGCCATTTATTTGTGTCCAAAGAGAAGAGCCATACTGGTAGTTCTAAATGCACTGAGGATACAAACCCAACATTAGATAGCAGTCTTTTATCAATTAAGCAGAGGGGTGTAGTTACCAATTCATGTCCGGCTTTTGGGTCTGATACGTTCCAAGGGTCAGGTTCTACAGAAGCTGAGGAGGGTTCTGGCAGTAGCACTAGAAGATTATCTTTCAGTTATTTCTGGGGTAGTACCAAGGAGAGTCACCGGTGGAATAAGAAGCTGGTACTTGCTTTGCGTAAGGAGAGGTTTGATATGCAAGTGAGGACCCTGAGAGTCTATCTCAAATTTTGGATGGAAAATATTTTTAACCTGTTCGGTCTAGAGGTTAACATGATTGTGTTACTGCTAGCAAGCTTTACCGTGCTGAATGCTATCTCACTTTGCTATGTATTATGCCTTGTGGCTTGTGTTCTTCTCAACCGGCATGTGATCCGAAAGTTATGGCCTCTATTTGTCTTCCTCTTTGCTTCCATTCTAACTGTTGAGTACTTGGCTGCCTGGAAAAATTTTATGCCTTGGGATCCTGACGCTTCGAGCCAGTCCAAAGTGCGCTGCCATGATTGCTGGAGTAACTCAAGCATATACTTCAACTATTGCACAAAGTGTTGGCTGGGTATGCATTTTTTATCCCTTTCAAAATCCTTGGTTTAGTCATTCATTTGTCCAGTAAAGACCCAAAAAACTTGTGGCCCAAACACAGAAGCTTTAGTTTTTGCAAAATGCTGCAGCAAGCCAAGGTTCAAAATATCAGTCTTTTTTTGGACTAGAATTTCAATTTCCCACGAAATTCTTTATGGTGCCCTAAACGTTATTTCAGATTTTGGAACGAAATCAGCATATTTATTTGCAATATTTATAACTTGTGTTTCTATAAGGCATAATGCCTGTGGCATGGAAACATGGGTCTGCTCCTGGCTGCTTCAGCGCTGCCTTGGTCACTTAGGCAGCTGTCTCAAGTTTGAGCTAGCACAGGATCAGGAACATAGGGCTTTTGAGTAAATCTTTTGTTAGCCTTCTTTATGTTCGAAATTATGTTTATTTCAGCCCCCAGATTGAATTTATGTTTTTTTCTTGGCCCATGTACAATATGCATAAAACTTGGTTCAAATGTTGTTTTCTATTTTCTTTTTTTTTGATATGTAAATTGCATTTTCTTCCCGTTTGGCTGAAGTTGGCCTAAATTTCTCCTATCATGGCAGAAATTAAGACAATAGTGACCCACAACTGAATGTCAACGATTAGCCCTTCTATGCTTCGTGTCGGCGACATAGTTTGGCTAAACTTCACTGAACGAGTTAGGTAGCTTCTAAAGTTTTCATGTGCTTCTTTCACAGGGCTTGTTGTTGATGATCCACAGATGCTTGTGAGCTACTATTTGGTTTTCATTGCAGCATCTTTCAAATTTCGCTCCGATCATTTAGTCGATTTCTCAGCGTCTGATACATATCGCCAGATGATGTCCCAGCGAAGCAATGCATCAGTTTGGAGAGAACTCTCATATGAAACAAAGAGCCACTGGACCATCCTTGATTATCTGAGGCTGTATGCTTACTGTCATCTATTGGATATTGTTCTTCTCCTCATATTGATTACCGGAACCCTGGAGTATGATATATTGCACCTGGGTTACCTGGGATTTGCATTGATTTTCTTCCGAATGAGGCTTGACATAATGAAGAAGAAGAATCAAATTTTCAAGTTTTTGCGCATGTATAATTTTGCGCTCATTGTTCTCTCTCTAGCATACCAGTCACCTTTCCTCGGGGATACCAACACTGAGAAGTGTGCAAAAATAGACTACATTTATGAAGTCGTTGGCTTTTATAAATATGATTATGGGTTTAGGATTACTTCGCGATCAGCTCTGGTTGAGATTGTTATTTTCATGTTGGTATCACTCCAATCTTATATCTTTTGCTCAAGGGAGTTTGATTATGTCTCAAGGTATCTCGAGGCGGAGCAGATGGATGCCATGCTCCATGCCCAAGAGAAGAGAGCGGCTTGGAAGACAGCGCAGTTGCAGCATATAAGAAAATCCGAGGAGAAGAAGCGCCAGAGAAACCTGCAAGTCGAGAAGATGAAAGCAGAAATGCTCAATCTGCAAAGTCAGCTGCATAGCTTGAATGGTGGGGGAAACTACTGTAATACTAATGCCTCTCCCAACAGCGAGAGTATACAAAGAAGAGACCTGAATTCCTCTCCCTTAATGAGTAGAATGCCTAGAATACCTGAGATACAGGGAGATCACAGAGAACAGGAGCAGAATGAGGCTGAAACTGTACTTGAGCATTTGAACAGAAAACCCAAGAACTCATCAGTGGAAAATGTGAATAATTATGCAGATTCATCCTCTTGTGAAATCACTGAGCTTGAAGAAAGATCTGCGAGTTTATCTGCATTTTCAGATGGGAAGGAGAGAGACAAAAGCCAAACTAAAGAGAACCCTCTAATATCCGCTGTGCAACTGATAGGTGATGGTGTCTCTCAAGTACAATCCCTTGGGAATCAAGCTGTTACCAATATCGTAAGCTTCTTGAAGATAGAGCATGATGATTCAGATTCTAATGAGTATTCTTCTGCAGAGGATGGGGGGTTTGATGAAACAGAGAGCCATAATAATACAGATCATTGCTATGAGAATTCGGAGCGTACTTCTTCTCTAATATCCAATGATGTGAGGGCAGCACCAGAACTGACAAGCCCACGGATAGGAAAGCTTTTTCACTATATTTGGACCAAAATGAGATCCAATAATGATGTTGTGTGTTATTGCTGTTTTATACTAGTATTCCTTTGGAACTTCAGTTTGCTATCTATGGTGTATCTTGGAGCTCTATTCTTGTATGCGCTCTGTGTAAATCCTGGACCCAATTACTTGTTTTGGGTTATCATGCTTATCTGTACAGAAATGAACATCTTGCTGCAATATTTATATCAGATCATCATTCAGCATTGTGGATGGAGCTTTCAATCACCCATTCTTTGGAGGTTGGGGTTTCCAGCCCATAAAATAACTGCCTCCTTTGTGATAAGCACCCTTCCTTTGTTCTTGGTGTATCTATCCACCCTCTTGCAGAGTTCGATAACTGCCAAAGATGGGGAATGGATGTCAGTTAGGGAATTCAGATTTTATAGCAGGCAGATTCTTTTCCAGGACGAGGCTCATGGACATGATGGTTGGAAACAGAGGCTTAAAACATTGGTCTCACCATTCATGAATGTTTTGAGAATTGTTAGGAGAGCCTTCTCAAGGTACTGGAAATCCCTGACTCATGGATCAGAGGCACCCCCTTATTTTGTTCAGCTGTCTATGGAGGTTGATATTTGGCCTGAGGATACAATTCAACCTGAGAGGATCGAATCAGGAGTCAATAAACTTCTCGAATCTGTGCATAATTTGAACTGCAAGACAACCCACAATAATTCCTGCCATTCTGCTAGCAAAGTCAGGGTCCAAAGCATCGAAAGAAGCCCTGAAAATTCAAGTGTGGCTTTAGCAGTTTTTGAGGTTGTGTATGCTTCGCCTTTAGAGGGCTGTCCCAAAAATGAATGGTATAAATCATTGACGCCAGCAGCAGATGTGGCGGCTGAAATATGTAAAGCACAGAGGGAGGGTCCTGTTGAAGAGTTGGGTTTTCCATATGAAATAATATCTGTGATTGCTGGGGGAAAGAGAGAAGTTGACTTGTATGCATACATATTTTGTGCAGATTTGGTTACCTTTTTTTTGGTGGCCATGTTCTACCAATCGGCAATTAAGAACAACAGTAAGTTTCTCGATGTGTATCAGCTTGAAGATCAATTCCCAAAGGAATTTGTATTTGTTCTAATGGTAAGTGCTAGGTTTTCCCTTCTGTTTTGTCATTTTTAAATTTTTTACTTAGTTGATTGACGAAATACTCCATCCCCATGCCATTCCACTAGATGGATCCATCTGAAGCCTTTAGCTGACTGCTCTGCTACTAAACAGCAGAAACCATTCATTATATGGTCACATATCGCTTAATTTTTTTTGAAAAGAACTACTGAATAGGACAAAATAATAAATGGGATGACAAGACTAGCTAATAGAGAACACACACTAAAACACCTGGAAAGCAAATAAGCAACAAAACCAAATTAAAAGCACAAGTCAACAATGCAACCCCCAAAAGCTCCCCATAATTCCCTGCTTTTTCCAATATAGTTTGATGAATCTATCCTATTAAAAAATACTCAACTCTTATTTCTTGAAACATTATTATTTGTCTAGATATTTAAATATTTTTGATATTTCTCTCATGATATTATTTTCTTCTGAAGTCATCATCATCTTCATCATAAGAGCCTTATCCCAATATTAATGCCTTCTTATTCTTGAGATTTTTTTTGGTTTTTATTAAACTTTTTAAGTTATAAAAAAATGAAGATCTTCTTTTAAGATATTCTGAAATCGGCTGCCGTTAGTTTCGCCAATCCGAGGTTCTAACCAGGGATTTTTAGAATTTATCCATTTTTAATTTTCTTAGAGTTCCTTGAGAAAAGAAACTCTAAAAGTCTGTTGATATTCCACTATAAATTTCAAGGGGATTTACCCCTGCAGCACCAACCACAGATATCTCTGGTTTCTCGTATGTTCTTATGGTTTCATGAAGCCGCATATGCTATGGAGTAGCATGAAGTATCATGCGATTTTAAATAAGTAAAGAGACATTTACCTTATTCCGATCGAGTATGGACACACCATAGTCTGTTGGGTCAACACCATCCAGTGTAGATTAATGTGAGGTTTATGAGCTAATCTGATTTTTGTTTCATTGCAGATTCTCTTTTTCCTGATCGTGCTTGATCGCATCATTTATCTCTGCTCATTTGCCACAGGGAAAGTCATATTCTACTTTTTCAATCTCATCTTATTTACATATTCAGTCACCATATATGCTTGGTACATGGAGCTTGACAAGCAGAGGACAGGAGCTTTGGCACTTCGTGCCATCTATCTCACCAAGGCCATTTCTCTTGCACTTCAGGCACTGCAAATAAGATATGGAATCCCACATAAGAGCACTTTGTATCGACAATTTTTGACGACTAAAGTCAGCCAGATAAATTACCTGGGTTTTCGACTTTATCGTGCTTTACCATTCCTTTATGAGTTACGTTGTGTCCTTGACTGGTCATGTACATCTACATCTTTGACAATGTATGACTGGCTAAAGGTAATCCCCTTTCATTTTCTTCATTTGCAATAACCTCTTTCTTGAATGACTTTTTTTTTTTTTCTATGTACGAGTTTGTGTGATAAAAAGCATTGAATTAGGACATGAACCCTCTTAGTTTGAAGGGATGGACGTCTAGTGATTCTATTCTAGTAATGGATGTATTATGTAATTTGCTGATCCCTTTTCTTCTATTTGGCTTGAATTCTTTATGGATAGCAATATCTATCTTATTTGAGAAATAATAGGTTGCTGAGGAGTTCATTGCAAATGTACAATTGTTATTATCCCCTCGCAAATTTCCCGTTACTATCATCCATCTTGCCAAGTTCATATCTTGCTGTCATGAAAGAATGTTCTATTAATAGTTCACTTTAAAAATTTGTTGTGTATTATTTATGCTTGTGATAAATGTTGCCACATGCATAGCACCATACATTCTATTCCCTTGCCTAATCTGTGAAATGGAAAGAAAAAATGCCCATTGTGTTTCTCTCATGCATGCATTTCTATGCCTTTTAGTTGGAGGACATCCATGCAAGTTTGTTTCTTGTCAAATGCGATGCGGATTTGAACAGGGCAACACATCAAACTGGGGAAAAGCAGTCCAAAATGACCAAATTCTGCAGTGGGATATGTTTGTTTTTTGTTCTTATCTGTGTTATTTGGGCTCCTATGCTGGTAAGTCTTTCTAACCAAAAGCCTAATCATATGGTTTCCATTAAGATATCTAAGCACAAATGCTTTTAGATTTCATAGGTCACTTTATGTGGATGTTTTATGTCATGCGCATTATATAATAGTTCTGAGGTATCAATATTTGTTGCTTTTTAAAATATATAGTAGTACTTGGAATCAGAAGTATGAGACATTCATCAGTACTAAGTTGAGAAAGGGAGTTTGACCATTTACTTGGCCTACAAAATCACACATGTGATCATATTATAGATGGAACTTTCATGCTATAAGCAAAACTTGTAAATAATAGATTTTGTGACATGTGAAAACATCATCAAAGCTTGTGCTAGTAAATTTGAATTACAGAATTTTTGCTATTTTTTACTGACCAGTTAACGAGTGTTTGAAAATACAGTGACTCAGGCTCAGACTTGAGTCCCGAATAACCTGGGCCCATCTTTTGGCTGATTCTGGTTCAAAAACCCTGAGACTTGCCCAACTCTCACTGGGTCATGAATACCTGTGTTTCCACAAAGACTCAGCCGGGTCTTGGTGAGCGCTGGCCGATTAGAACCACTGATTTGGGTTCGAGCCTGTGTTTCTAGCCATCTGTTTGTTTGCAAATTTGGCATGTATGATTCACTGAAAATAATTTGAACCCTCTAATGATCCAAGTTTTTATGGCACTTACTTTGTGAATGTTTAATTTATCATTCTGTTTCTCAGACGGTTAGATTATTTTTCTTCTAGTTCTCCATGAAAATAAAACTGTCTTTAAGTTTTCGTTTAGCTCGTATTTCTTTTTTGAGGCACATTTTCTTTTGAAGAAAATCTCTAGTCCATGTTACTTATGTGGTTGGTAAACATAGTAAATGCTTTCTGAATTGCAGATATACAGCAGTGGCAACCCCACAAACATTGCAAACCCAATCAAAGATGTGAGTGTCCAGATTGACCTCAAAACATTAGGAGGGAGGCTAACTCTCTATCAGACCACCCTCTGTGAAAAGCTTTCATGGGAAAACCTTCTTGAGGCAGGTTTTGATCTGGACCCTCAAGGTTATCTGGACACGTACAATGTCAAGGACATTCAGTTGATTTGTTGCCAAGCTGATGCAAGTACTGTATGGATGGTTCCTAGTTTGGTTCAGGCTAAGTTTTTGCAATCCCTTGATAGAGACATGGCTATTTTTTTCTCTTGGGCATTCACTAGGGACAGGCCAAAGGGAAAAGAAGTGGTGAAATATGAAATTCCTGTTGAAGATCCACCAAAGCCAGCAGCAGTTAAAGAAGTACTAAATGGGACCAGTGACCACGTTAGGATATGTGATATTTATCCAAGGTATTTCAGGGTGACTGGCTCTGGGGAAGTGCGACATTTAGAACAAGCGGAACAGGTACATTCTCCCTCCTCACCCCCCCCCCCCCACCCACCCACCTCCCAAAACACAAACACCCATGAATTACCTCGTTTTCCTGCCCCACCCTCTCTTTCTCTCTCTTACATAAATGCCAGAATTGGCAATGTTAAGTTTCAAGGGTGAATACACAACCTTGATTAAAAAATACTTTTATGGCAATTTCAGCAATTTTTATCTCATGTATTAGAATTTGAGTCTGACAGGAAATTATGGGCTTTCCACCCTTCTTACTCAAATGTCACTATGGACTTTCCTCATGGACCGCTATAAAACTAACTGTTCTTTAATGTCCAGGTCAATATGGTCAAACTGACTGTTCTTTAATGTCCAGGTCAATATGGTCAAACTGACTGTTCTTTAATGTCCAGGTCAATATGGTCACAGGTGACCTGGTTATGAACAATGGGAGCTCAAAGTGGTGGTCATTTTATGACATCGATGCATCAGATATTGAAGGCTGCGATGGACTGAAAGGGCCAAGCGCGATCATTGTCTCGGAGGAGACCCCACGTATGTTTCTATCTTTGATGTTCTTTTGAAACTATATCTTGTACGTTATCATTAATTAATAAATATCGAAGGTATTTTGGTCAATTTATATTTTACGAATTATTTTTTTCATATTTTTATTAGA
>NW_006499801.1:2117795-2161478 GCF_000471905.2 Amborella trichopoda
TATATATATATATATATATATATATATATATATATATATAAGTATATTCTTATTAAAATGTTTCTTTTTCCTCTTATGATTAGGGAAAATGTACCATAGTCTACTATGGTATTTGTCACTAAGGATCTATCAACCCTCAGTTTCTCTGAGGGATGGATGGTGATTAACTGTACCTGGATGTATGTGGTTGACTCTGCCTGTGGGCTCCACTCCAGATAGTCTCCATTCTTTCATCAATGGGAATGGATTGTGGATGTTGCCTAGATGTAGCATATACAATATTCCATTGGGACATGCTATACTTACAGTGATCATTCTTAGTGGGTTTCTAATATGTATCCCTCTCTTTTGAACAGAGGGTATTCTTGGTGAAACTCTCAGCAAGTTCAGCATATGGAGTCTATATTTGACATTTGTGCTAGCAGTTGGTCGGTTTATCAGGCTGCAGTGTTCAGACCTGAGGATGAGAATACCCTATGAGAATCTACCTTCCTGTGACAGGTACAGCCACAAATTTCTTTACAATTTTGTGTTTTATTGTCTCTTGATATACTAGAAGTTGGCAATGTAAGAAAGGCAAATTATTTGAAACTGATGGAACTGGCTAATTGAAAAAGAAAAACATGAAAATTGGGAAGACCCCAAAAGACCAGCCGTATATTATTTTCTTGAACTTTGCATTTTACTTGAGAATGATGGTTCACACATGCAAACATGATAAATAGTACTTTTCGCTTTAACTCTTTAGATTAAGAATAAAAGGGTCAGTATAAACAGAAGCACGCCTGTTGTTTTCTTCCCTTTCCCTCAAAGTTAATACTTCATTACTAAGAAAAAAAATCATTAATGAGAATTTATAATCATTTAAAAGGTTTCTCCTTGAGAAAGAGTGCAAGTCAACCTCTATGTATCATAAAAAGATATAATTAATAGTCTCATGTGATGATGCCCTGAAATAGACGTAGAGAGAAGTCTCTTGATAGTATGATATTGACTGTCCATGACCTATACTAACTTGTACCTCTCTAAGGATTGATTTGGCATCGCCTCCAAAAACATAGTCCCGTTGTTCAAGGCAACTCGGAAATTTCAAGTGAGGGATGTTACTAGCAAAATCCGTTAATATAAATCATTCTGAGAACTAAATTTGCTATGGTTTTTGTATTTTTTGTTGATTTGATCATTACCTTATGCCATGAAGAAGTTCATGTGTTTCACAGGTTGATAGCCATTTGTGAGGACATCTATGCTGCTAGAGCAGAGGGTGAGCTAGAAGTTGAGGAAGTCTTATACTGGACATTAGTGAAGATATACAGGTCACCGCATATGCTTCTCGAATACACCAAACCAGATTGAAGATGCTTTACTAGCTTCTATTACTGCCATCAAATCGTTGGATGGAGAGACAGAAAAAAAGAGAGCACTAAGGAAGGATTGGCAAACTGCTCAAGATATTAACAGGAGCCATTTCACCCACGTGTTATGAAAAAATGAGTTCCTCAGAATAACCTTTGCCTTGTCCTTCGAGCTCCACCAATTGTCTATCTCTCTGTATGTTGGATGAGTGTGGAAATTTTCAGTTGGTTATTTGAAGAATTGGGTGATAGGAAAGCTCTATAATTGATTTGCTGCTGATTTATGCAGTGCAGTCACAAGTCACCCAAGCACGCAAGGCTTGATTTGTATATCAAGAGCTGGCTCTAAATGGGGCAGCGTCATTTGTTGTACGTATATGCACGAGTAAATTTTGGTGGTTATTGGAAAGGAAATGTTTTTTTCGTTCTTTCTATTTTTTTTTTGGTGGTCATTTTTTTCATTTTTTTTCGTTCTTTTTCTTTGTTGTCATTCTTTCACACCTAAAAATCACTGTTCAAGCAAATTATTACACAAAAAATAAGAGGCCCACGAAAGTATGTCACTGAATTTTCCATTTACCAGCAAAAGGACTGGCATGGAGTATAATTTTGTTGATTAAATGGAGAGCCTTAATAAGCCCATCATGATAGTCCGTTTCTATTATGCTTCTTGTGATTAGTGGTCACTGAAATAAATAAAACCTAGCAATGAAATAAAACCGGAGAAATTTGAAGTCTTCTCTCTTGGGCCTAGGAAAAGATCTTGTTCTGGAATATAAGAATAATATTAAATCTTCTATTTTTATATAAGAATAATATACAAGGTAATCCAGTGGATCATGACACGTGGTACTCCAAGCTACATCTACCGTCCATTGGGTGATTGTCCTTGCAAGATCTATTGGAGTTAATCTGCAGTCGTCCATAATTAATTTACGTTTATCTATAACAGGAACATGAACGTAGCTTTGAAGTTCCATGTACCATGTTCAATGTACAATATACTTTTCAAGTATCTAACGAAGTTAGGTTTTGTACGTCTTTCTATATGTTTGATCTTTCATCAATGGGCTAGCAATGGGGAGGATAACAATAGTCCACATTAATTGTGTTCTGACAAAAACTATTGGCATTAATGCGACTTTGTTGTCAATACGTTTGTCAATTCATTGCAAACTATCCAATCAAAATTCTCCCTCCCTAATGTAGACTGTATTTAGGACTCAAAGAAAGGTTTATGCACTATTCGGTAAGATTGTCCACAATAATGTGTTGGAGATTGAGAAGGGTTTCCCCTTTTATTTATTTCTTATATAGGACAAAAAAAGAAAAAGAAAAAAAAATCATCTACTAGCTGGACCAGACCATTAGGGTTTGGTTAATGCAGATGGAGGGTAAAAGCCTATCTGGGTTGATTAGAAACTGGTCGTCGGGAGGCTTGGGGTGGATACGAAATGTGTAAGAAACTTCAAGCAAAGCCCATAAGCGCATCTGAGAAAAAAAAAAAAAAGAAAAAAAAGAAGAAAGGAACAAGGAATGTTTACATAGATTCAACTAAAAATATTTTGTTATGGCAAGTTTGGATAGAGGAGCTGAAGAGATTCGAGAGCAAAATTTGGTAGAAAGGAGAGCCCTACAAGTTTATCTAAGATTAGAAGTACATTTGTACCAAAGGTCTTGGGACACGGGGCTGGATGAAAGGGACAAATATCCCAAATGATTGCATGCCATGGCCAACCCTAGAAGGCATAGAAACCTAATCCAGGAGGTCAAGAGTTTTTATGGTATACAAGATATAGATGAAAAAAATACAAAGATACCATTTACTTTTAGTACAAGGCGGTCACAACTATTTTTGTCCATCAAATTTCAAATAAGATGGTGGTAAGTATACTTGTGACTAAATTCAAAGCCCAACAAAAAAAATTCTTGAACTTTGTGGTACACTCCTAACCATCCAATTGGACATCTGATGGCAAGGATTAGTTATGACCTCCTTGTACTAAAGATAAATGGTCTCATGGTATACAATCCCAGACATAGAGAGACATTCTAAGGTACTTTAAGGTAACATATCAGGAAGAGGGGAGAGTGAGACCATCGCTGTCCTTCGAAGAAGTCCCCTTTGAGAAGATTCACCGAGAAAGCAAGCTATGAGAAGAAGTGGCCCTTGATGAGGAGTTTCAAAAAGCTGTCTATAGCTCCGGAAGAGATAGGGCACTGAAGCCGAATGGTTTCCCAATGGCCTCTCCATGATTTCTGGGAGATGCTGAAGGATGAATTTTTTGAAATGTTCATAGGGTTCTTTGTAGCTGCAAAATTAATAAGGCATTGAATTCTTCCTTCATTTCTTTGTACCAAAGAAAGGAGGGTTCAAAGACACAAGACCCATCATCTTGCTGGGGAGTGTAATGAAATATTGGCAAATTCGCTGGCCTAGACTCAGGGAAGTGTTATCAAAGGTCATTTCCTTGCCTAAAGCTGTGTTTGTTTAGGTTGATGGGGAAATTTTTGCCCATGAGTGTATCCATGCCGCATATGTGAAGGGTAGGCAAATCCCTGATGGCGGAACGGTCGTCCATGACTGCAAGATCTTGGGACAAAGCAGCAGAGTAGGGGTGGTAAGTTGGACCTTAGGAAGGTGTATGACAGGGTGAACAGGTCCATACTAGAGTCATCACTCGATGATGGGATGATGGGCTTTACAGATAGATACAGAAGGCGAATCTCAGGCTTTCAGTCATCAGTCCATTTTTCCATCTTGATCAATGAAGAACCGAAAGTATACTTCCCAGGCCAAAAATGATAAAGATAACGGGATCCCTTTTCCCCTTTGCTTTATTCAATAGTGGCTGAATCTTTAGCTGCATGTTATCCTATGTGTATCAATCTGGGGGATACTTACAGGGATCAAATCTCTCCCTAGAGGTCCTGTTATTAAACACTTGCAGTGTGCTGACAATACCATGGTGTTTTGCCAGTCAAGTTCCAAAGAAATGAACCTATTTCTATTTTTGAGGTACAATGTCGTTTGCTGCAGGTATTAGGGTAATTTGAAAAATACTAATCTGGTAGGGGAATTGATCCCGAATGAGAAGTTGGCTGACCTGGCAAAATGTGTGGACTGTGATACAGATAAATTGCCAAACAAAAACTTTGAGTTACCCTTGTAAAACCAGTAAAACAGATATGAATTGGGTGCTAGAGAGATTTCAGAATATTTTATCGCATGGGGTTGTTTTTTTTTTTTTGTGTGGGGAGGAGGGGAATTGGGAAGGGGGGAGTCAGTGGGATTAGCCTAATCAAATCAACTTTATCTAATCTCCCTATTTATTGTATGTCTTTATTTAGGTCCCTTCCTTGATGGCAAAGGAGATTTATAGACGACGAAATGATTCTTGTGGGAAGACTTCAACAAATACCTCGTTTTCACTTGGTTTGATGGGGACCTAAAACACCAGGTGTCTATGTCTTAGGAAAGATTAAAGGGAAAAATTGGGCTTGCATTATCACCTTTTAGACAAGTCTTGAAAACAAGTAGAAGACAGAAGTACCAGAGTGGCTAGTAAAGTGCCTCCAAAGCACTTTAAGTAATTTGGGCAGGCATAGCGAGCTGTGGATCAGCATTCATGCTCAACATCAGGAAAAATGTCGGAAGTGGACAAGCACGAGGTTTGGCTAGACCATTGGATCAGAGAAGGTCCCCTATGCTTCCCTATCAGAAATAGTGGGTGAAGGATGCAAGATAGTATGGACCCAGGACTCATACTGGCGCTTAAAGATGAAGAATGTGGGTCCTTTATGGCTACGGTTGACATGCTTCAGAAGTTCTTCCTGGTAACCAAAAGAGATCTTGACTCTTGATTGTAAAGGAGATTTCTCTATAAATTCCATGCATTGTTGCCTAACTTTGGAGCTTAGAAGCTGATTCAGTGCTTAGCAGGGCTTCAAACATCCCTGGTTTGCGGAAGAACCAGGCTTGGATGGCTGGTTGCTTTAAACAGAGTGCTCACAATAGATCATCTGATGACAAAAGATATGCCAATTATGTGCAAAGACAACGAGGAAACAGTAAATCATATTTTTATACGCTGCCCACCATTGAGAACTGTTCTTTCATGTTACAATTGCTTGATTTCACCTGAGTCCTGCCCTCTTTGTACCCTGCTAAAGCAGCAGTTCACCCCCACAATTGCCAAAAACGGGCATCACTCTCAGGAGATTAACACTGTTGGCAATTGTATTAGTGATTTGGCAAGAGAGGGAATATAAAAGACTTAAAAGGTAAAAGACGCAGGATGGATAAGATTAATGATAAACTAAAGGTCACTATTATATATTAAGCTAAAGTCAAGAATGAGTTTTGGGGTTATTCAGTAACTGATTTCAAAAACCACTGGAGGGAGATTGCATACACAAAAGCAAGAAGACAAAAGAGACCTTGCAAATGGCATACACCACATGGAGGTGCATCGAAGCCAAATTCTAATGAGAACTGCACAAGAGAAACCAGAATGAGAGCTGCACAAGGGAAACCAGGTCCAGCAGGAGCAGGAGGCATGATAAGGGATCATTTGGGGAAGATCCTCTTGACAATCTCTGGGCCCCTTTCATCTTTGCAAATCCAAACGCTGAATCACGGACTGCTCCTCGACTTAGAAATTGACCAAGCCGGACTTCTATCATTATTGAGGGTTATTCCAGCGATGCAATTGCTTGGGCCAAAAAGGAAACACCATATCCTTGGTGCCTAAAAAACGTCTTCAAAGAGATAAGGAATTGATTTGCAGAAGTCAGAAATACAATACAATTCTCATCACGAGAAACTGATGATGAGTCCTGACGACTCGGCTGAGGAAGGAATATCCTAACAATCTTTTAGTGAATTGATATAGTGACTAGAGAGCCTCTTTACAGAGGTTTCCTTGTAGAGCCTTCTGTACATGGACTAAGTTCTGTAAAGATTATCCCTACTTGCATATCAATTCTTTAGAGAATGAAATTAAAGTTACCATATTTCAGGAAAAAAATAGAAAAGTCTCGCAACAATCTCTCCTCCCCTGACAATTTCTCAAACGTATACTGTTCAGCCAATGTTACATTACTAAACAACAACAGTTTAGTTGGCTCACCATTGGTGACTAACCTTAACCACAACCTAATTGGTAGTGAAATGGCTCATCATTTTTTATTTTTTTTTGAATATGTGAAATGGCTCATCATTTGTGACTAACCTTGACCACAACCTAATTGGTGGTAAAAAAAACCCACTTACGAGTTGGTTTACCAAAGCACTAAACTACTCTTTATTTCTTAGTTGTGTCATTCTCCGTAATATAGCATGCAAGTTACCTAAGTAATAGTTGTTTTCAACAATCAAGATAACTCAAGCGCATAACTTAAGTGGAAGGCCCTTGCTGGTGCCAACTTTAGGTTCATCCCCAGCTTACCCATCAAAAACAGAAAAAAAATCATCAAACTAACTCAAGCTTCAGATTTTAATAGTATACTTCTTATGCATGTTGGGTAGATAATCTCCATTGATTGAGGCATTCTACCAATTTCACTCAAAGTTTCACAAGTTGATGCGCTAATAAAAGAACAAAGAAAAAAGAAGAAGACAAATCCACTCATTTTATGAATCAATAGAAGGCTCTAATACACCAGCCCCAGCTGATAAAAGAGTAAGCACTCTGAGATTGAATCCATTAAAACAACGGTTTTAGAAACGATAGCAGGCAGAGGTAAGCATCAAGGAAATACACTAATGCAATCCTCTTATTAACCAGTCACCACTATTCCCTAAAGACATATTCTAGATGTGCATAACCCAAAGTTTTCTGATAGAAATTATATCGTATTCAATTATTAAGTCATTAGGGAGCACATCAAGGAGGCACTTGTTGAATGGTAATTGATAAGGAAGAAATTTTGGGGTCATGAAGTTGTTGAGCTGATAAGGAATTCGAGAGACCTATTGACATAGCTAACTCCAGGCCCTTTTTCGAAAAACCACACCTCCTGGTGTGGTGAAGCTGAACTTCGACGTGTTTTGTAATGGTCACTAGTGACCAGCTTGTATTGATGACTTTTATGGGAAGGTGATCTTAAGATCTTTCAGGTCTGATCTCGACCCTATGGGATTTAGGAGGATATGTATGCCTTACTTATGGCACAAAGCAATGATACCTAGTTGAATGTGGTTTCTTACCCCCTATTTCATAATATGCCCCAGTGACATTTTGTCCACTTATTTGTCAAACGTGTTATTATTCTGACTATCTATAAGATTTTCATGTGAATGAACAACAGTTGCCAATACTTATAAAATAAAATAGCCACTAATGAAGAAATACAGCTGCTCATTTTTAGCCTCACTTGGAGACTCATACTTGACCCCTTATTTCTCTCTCGCCCCAAGTCCGTCCATTTCCTCTTTCTACCCCATTGGTTTTACCTCTTGCCCCCCTTTGCCTAAAACTGAGTGTATTGGTGTCAGACAGTCTAAAATGCTTCCTCATATCTTTTTGAACAGTGATTTTTGTAACATGCAGATGCCTTGCTCTACCCTTGCCTCGCAAGACCTATGAGAAAATTTGTATGGAAAGAAGCAAATAGTAAGCAGCTTTACCATTTTATTTAATACAATGCAGAAAATTTCGTCTCCATAAAAAAGGATACCAACAAATAAAGTAGAAGACAATGTATTCAACGATAAACTAATCCAGATGAGGGATATGCTTGCAATGGAACTAGGTCGACTCTTTTTCTTTTTAAGGGTAAAATTAGAATGACTTCTATCTATTATTTGCTCGCTGCTGTCTCTTTTTATTAATCTTTCTCATAGAAATATCCCACAATAAATGCTAAAAACTATATAAGAATCAACAAAAGGAACATCAATAAGCATATGGCAGACCATGCATGTAATGTTAGTAAAAGAAAGCAAGTGGATGGACTTCTGATAGCATGTAATGAAATAATAATAATATAGAAACATCCATCTTTAGAATAGTTTAGATTTAACCCTTCTTTCAATCAGTATATCCTTGAACCGTAACTTTCCAAATCAATAAAAATCTCACAAATCTTTGCAATAACCATTATGAGCATCGAGGAACAACTTAATCCTGCATTAGAAATACACATGCAACTCCAACAGGTAGGCCCCTTCCCCACCCCTCCCCCCTCCCCACCCCAAAAAAACAAAAAAAAAAAGACGTTGACACCCAAATGTAAGAAGGTAAGAGGAATGTCGCATAGCAAAGCCACTCGTTAGTACAAAATTGCTAAATCTAAAGTAAGCCAATTACAAACATATCAAAGGAGAAAGAAGCAAACAAACCAACTTCAAGGCCAATCCAAATTGGGAAAATGCACATTTGAATTTTAAAATAGACTCTCTCAATCATCTTCCACTTTGCTCTTGACATTCCTGCTTTTATCATCGCCGCTCTCCCTCTTCCTCAGAAACATATCATTCATTATCTTTGGAACTGTAAAACAAAACTGAGAAACATCAACCCCAGCTTCTTTGTACTCCGATTTTGAGTCCAAGAACTTCCCAATCTCTGAAGGGGCCCTAACTTTTTTCCCTGTTGGTGTTGTATAATGAGCATCAATCTTAGAATAACACCTTCTGAGAACCAGTTCCCTTTCAAACCCTTGGGGTGGTTTTGGGAGGTTGGGTTTATCAATAATCCAAATACGGCTCGCATCGTACTCCAAATCAGCGGGATCATCACAAGAAACATTTGGGTTTTTGTTGCAGTACCATGGATCCTCAATAAAGCTTGCCCTTATGGTCTCAAACTCATGCTTGGATCCAACTGACCTCCATTTCATGCACTTGTAGCATTGTACAGCATATGCACCTGGGGTGTAGTTAAACTTTTTGGGTTTTTTCTGGACCATAACCATAAAAATAAATAGTATTCAACAAGGATTGGGTTCAATTATGCAGGAACTCAATCAAAATCGACTGAACAAATGCCTTTTTTTCCTTTATTCTTGGTGGGCTTCATTGGCTTCAAACAAATATCAAAGGTAAAAAGAAAAAAGAGAGAGAAAATACATATTAAAGGTTCAATAGTGAAGGATTAAAGCAAGAGAGTATATATTTTCTTGTTTTGACGATAGCTAAGATGATTATGGTTGAAGATATATTTTCTGATTTTTCATCAACACAGAGAACAACTTAAATGAAATTCCACGTTGGTTCTTGCAATTTTCATTTAATTATGGAAAATAAAGGGAAATTTTCATAAAAATTAGATGGAAAATCATACCTTCATAAGAGAGGATTCTTTCTCCATGGTCATCGCTATGTGCCGGCACCAGAACTGGTCCCTTTTTTATGGATATATTGTTCACGAATACTGTGCTACCTGTTTGTACACTGCATGAATATTTACTGGGACCATATAAGGCACCCCCATTAGGTTTCATAAGAACATGCGCACCTTTAAATTTGACTGAAAGATGTAATTTCGGTATCGGAAACCTAATATTTTTTGAAAATCTGTGTTCAATTCTATATAAAATTTAAATTTTCAAAAATGATGTAAATCGAGTGGTAAATACTTAAAAATATTGAAAATAGATATTCTAGGTAACATTTTACAAGATGCACTACTTCAAATCTTAAATTTTTATTTTTATTTTTTTATGTCCATGCAACTGAATATCGAGATGATCAATTGGAACTCTTTTTCACAGGATTTTTGAGGTAGACCTTACTTCTACAGTACAAAGTTATAACTGTATATAAATTTTTTTCTTTTTTTTTTACCTGGTTTTGGTGCATTAGCCTACTCACATATTTTATTGTGTGTCCTGGTATATCAAATGCCCATCTCTTAAAATGGTGCCTCTACTAAAGGCCAAAATAGATGGTGGAAAAATATAAAAATAAAAATATTTTTATTTTAAAATATATAAATTCATTATCTTTGTCATGGTTGAGATTAACGAACCTTAAAATTTTGAATGGACACACAAAAGTAGGCGATTTGGCATACTCACAAAATACTTATTATTTCTTTTAAGTAGGTTTCAACTTTCATTTTATGGAACATAGACACATATGTGCATAGTTCATGTTTGTGGTGACACATTAAAACACGATACTCATATATGATGCTTGATAAGTTCAGACACTCCTTTTTGTATTTTACTGATAATGATATTATCAAAATATTTTATATCATTTAGGATCTCACAACCTCAGGGATTGTTGTATCTGAAAGTACAGTTTTAAAGTTGGTATTGTTTAATATTTGTAACTGTGTCAAACATTACCATGAGTATCTGTGCTGTTGCACCATGATTCTAACCAGGTCAATATCATATTGGTGGATATAGAAGGCAAATGTCATAAGAAACACAACCATCTTGCCCATTTCTAAATTTTGGAGATGCAGCCTCTTCAAGCCATAATTTTACTTCAATAAAAAAGAGTCATGTATACACCTTCTATGCATGATAATGTCTCAATATTGAATAGGTACAATCTAATTTTTAGAGGGCAAGATCTAAGTATTAGAAAACTCAAAATTTAATTATTACTTTTTAAATCATAATCTACAAAATTTTTAGGTGGTTCCCAAAATTATAGAATGAAAAAATCCTCCCAACAAGGTGTTCAAACTGAGGGAGTAGATGTACACCATGCTATCGTGGGAGCATAATATATACGTAATGTTCATACATGGTGTTTTTCTCGGTGGAAAAAATAAACCCAACAAAGTTATATTAGTAATTGTCAAAAGGTTATGAGGGCATATACTATGCTCCAAATATTTACTTAGGAGAATTTTTTTAGTCTAAAATTTTGAGAAACACATAATAGTTACTAGATTATTTTTAATTTAAATTTTAAATATTATGATACTTAGATCTTCAAAAATTGGATGATCTCTATTCAATCTTGAGGCATATGCTTTTTCGAGAACAAAGAGAGTTTATTTTGAAAAGGTTTTTTGACGAGACTATTATATGGGTTATAAAGATTACATTCCAAAATTTGCTATCTAAAAAAAAGTATCCATAGAATGTGTTTTGTCTTAGGGAGGAAATTGACAGAATTTACCTTAGGGATGATGAAATCTTTAGCAAATATTATAAGGGAAACTCCCATATTTTTCCTACAGTGTATAAGTTATATACTTTCCCATCCCATACAACTATCCAATTTAGATCAAGTGAGCCACATACCGTTTGATCTAGACCTGACGCCTCAAAGTATTTTATTTTTAATTTCTTCTACAAATCATATAAATATGAAATTTGGTATGTATCATCTCAATAGGATGCACCTCAAAAAAATTGAAAATATTTTTGAAAAATTAAAAGATCAAAATACCCCTAAAAGTTTTAGGGGTATTTTGGTCATTTTATTTTATCAAAAATATTTTTAAAATGTTATTTGCAGGTGCGAGTTTAAGAGAGGAATGGACTCCCAAAATTAGGTGTGAAAATGTTTTATGGATATAAAACTAAAAATAAAACAATGTAGAGGAGTGGCATTGTAATTAGGTCTAACTCAGTTGTTCATCCAGATTGGATGGTTGGATAGGGGGAAGTATATAATTTATATACACTGGGGAAAATATATAGTTTACATACACTAGGGGAAGTATAAAAAGATTTCTCACTATTATATGTTTGCTAGTATATTTGCTCCCAAAAATAAAAACTCAATCTAGGAGCATGGTTAGGATCCCAAATTTCAGAATTGCAACCTTCCCAACCTAATCGGGTAGGGGGCTTTCTCCCCCACTGAGTTACCCAAAAAAAACGATCAACGTCACTGGCATATGTTTGATTGATTTTAGCAATCTTCATACACATAAATTATGTGTTTTGATTTTTGAGACATGTAGAAAGGTTTCTCATATGTGATTTATTTGTCTCTTTGCTTATGTATTGCTACGTAAAAACATAAATGTGAGCCACAACTTGTCACTGAGGTTTAGATGTGTAGTTAATATAAGAAAAAAATCTATTAAATGGCCAAACCACTTTACAAAACTATTGAAATTATTATTTAAGTTTCATTGCATCCAAAGATGTTTTTAAAAATGTTATAAAAATGATTAAATTGTCTTTATTCAGGATTAAGAATCTCGATCAAATAATGATATTTTAGTATTTAACCCTACTCAAGTGGCGTGAGCCAAATGATGTTAATATTCTTGAATGCTCATGATCAGGAAAACGGTGTTGCTAACCTTGAACAACTGTAGTATCATATAATTTTACCCCCTCCATTTAATCAAAATTACCAAATGCCCTGACCTTTAAAAGGCCCCCTATTTTCACATATTTTATATAAGGAGATATCTGAATGATATAAAACCTAAAAAGCAACCACGTTGACGTTGAGGAGGATGATTTGACTACCTTGATAATTGTATTAACTATTTTAATTATTTAAATAATCTTTTTCCTACAGTAAAATTTATAAAAGAGGCTTCTAATACATTCCCCTATCTATGAGCTCTTATTGCAAGAACTAAAAATCAGACTTAAGTGGCTGTTTGAGTGTACCTTGCATGTATATTATCGCTAGCATCAAATGCGATTAAGATCGAAATTGTTTTTACTCTAAAGCAGGTAAAACATGTTTAGGGCTTTTGCGTTTCATCACTCTTTAAATAAGCAGGGCTTAGGAAGTGACATAAAACATACATGATACTATAGTTTTTTTTTTTTTTCTCTTAAGGTAACTCAGTGGAGAAGACAAACCCCTACCCGTTTTTTTTTCAAATACGTTAGGAGTTAGCTTTTTGAAATTATCAAAGAGTGGTGTCAGTAGGATGAAAACGACAACGTAACAACTAGGTATGGGGGTGCTACCTCCACGACCCAACCCCTTCCCAATAGTTTTTGCACTCCCGAGTTACAAAGCATGATTATATGTGTAGTGATACATACAAACATAACCTTCAAAAAATAAACCAGTGGGCTCTCTCTCCCTCCTTTCCTTTTTTGGACTTAACCCTCCTCCCTACATGAGTGAGCATTTGGCACGTGCCTTCATACAATAAATAAATGGCTAGTGGCCAAAAAAAACCCTCACCTCTTGTCTTTAAAATATAAATTGCAAGAAAATTCTTATGAATACAAAGGACAAATGACCTAAAAATAAGAAAGGGAAAGAGCATCTCTTTCTTCTCTCTCCTCAAGCATTTCTCTCTCTAAAAATAGTAAATGTACCTCTTGTGCACTCTTTCTCTCACACTTTCATGCTTATCCATAGCCTCACACTTACAAGAGCAATATCTTTTGAAAAATAAAGAAAAAAAAATGAAAAACTCTTAAAAATGCTAAAAGAATCCTAGGATTAGTAAAAGTGAAAATTACCAGCAGGCCCAAATTATTATCATATAAATACAAGGATTACCTATTTAGGAAAATAATCAAATTGGCCCATTAATTAACATTAACACAATGTCTATATTCATTGGTGGATTTAAGTGCATTGCATTTAGACATGCAGTGAGAGATAGAGGAGTAATAAGAAATCTTAAATTTGGTAAATTATTTTTAGAGTGTGAAATTTTCATAGTAAATATTATATGTTAAATATTTTTTAAAAAAGAGGAAAAGGAGTCACGGATGAAATTTAACGGGATTAAACTTTACGTTTTAAAAATATCATTTCTTAAATACGATTTTATATCTAGACTGGAAAATGATAAGAATATTAGAATTGACACAACTTAAAAATATTACTCAATAGTAATCTTTTAAAGTACATATCTTGATACTTAAAACTATAAAATCTTCTAAAAGTTTTAAATAAATAAAGCTAGTGTCCTTTTATGTAGTCAATATAGTATAATTATCTTTTACAATATTTAAAATTTTATATTTATTCTCATTAATTATAACAAGCATACTAAAAGAAATTGCTTTATAATGACACGCTATTAACTAGTATTATAAGTATACTTATCATAGTTATATTTTTATTTAGGATAATAATAAGGGAAAATTACAAAAGCCCACATGATGCAACTTTCTTTATATTTTTTCCCCATCCAATTTTTTTGATGGCAACTTTTACCCTAAAGGACCCTCAAGTCAAAATCATAGTTTGGAAGATGAAAATACTTTTGTCCGTACATGAAGCCATCACATCACATATTACTGTCGGATTGGAACCCATACCAAAAATTGCCGAAACGCCTTTTCAAAAAGAGTATACCAAGTGTTGGACCGAGGCACCTAGAATTCACTGTACATGCCCCCTTCCCATAAAATTTCAAATTCAATTTATAGGATTTGCTTTGATTAAAAATAGAAAGATCCTAATTCCCCTTGTATTTCTAGGACACCTGCCCTACAGTCTCGAACTGGTCACTTCTTATTCTTGTGTCATTTGTCCATTTATTATCTGCGATCTGGTGTATGTACAAAGTTCATAAAAACGGCTACGATGACAATAAATAGATAATTCTATAACAACTTTGAGTTTGGTTTCCTTTCAGCAGAAGAGGCCGGGGCGTTCGAGTTTTACATTTCGCATAAGAGGCCGGAGCGTTCGAGTTTTACATTTCGGCCGATTCTCGATTGGACATAACCAACATTTTATAATATATGAGGTAATACTGCCCTAAAGATATAAAAATTTATCAAAAAGGCTTTTGTTTCTTAAAAAATAAAAAATAAAAAGGTCAAACAGACGTTTTCCTCACAACGTAAAAATTTATCAGTCTATTGAATTTTATTATTTTTAATATTCAATTTTAAATATATCAAAGTCTTCCATGAATGAGCTGAATTTATTTCCCAGCCAAACCAAAAAAGCCTTCGAAAGATTGTAAATAAAGTCCTCGTCAAAGATTGTATCTAAGGGCATTTTGGTCAAATAAAAAATTATCCAATGGGCTTTATATCAGTTTGCAGGAATCAATTTTTTCTTTGTCATTGACAAAGGTGGTGCCGTTTGTATCTAAACAATCAAATTAGAACCTACCTTCAAATAGTATCAAGAAATGTGGTTTCAACATTAAAAATCTTTATGATAGCCTTAAAATATATTTTCATATTTATTTGTAAAGTTTAAAGTTTCAAAAATAGTGCTGATCCACATATCTATAAAAACTTGAAAATCTTGAAAATTGATGGTCCAAAAATACATTACAAAATACACTATTTTTAAAACTTGAAATCTATTTTTTCTCATGTTCATCATCTTGATGTTGAGATGATCAATTTGAAGACATTTGGGTATCAAAACAATATCTTTTAATGAAATTTTTGAGGTAGGCTCTAATTTGATTGTTTAGAGCCTCGGCTCTATATAAACTTTTCCCTTAACGAAAAATAGTGCTTGCTCTTTTTTAATTCTACAAAATTGGGTAGAAACTGTGATTTTCAGGTCTTAACCATGGTTAGTTTCATTGTACAGAATTGGACCAACCATGGTTAGCAGGGTGGTTGGTTTTTCACCCAACTATAAATACTCAAAGCGTGATCAACGATGGTCATAAAATTGCAGGCGTTTAGCTTCGAGTTTATTTTTTTAAAGAAATTTTTTTTCCTAATTTTTGGATTTCTTTTATTTGTTCGATCCATGAAATATAGCTCAAAGCTGGTAAGTACCAATCCCTGATCATGGACAAAACAATTTTATTGATAAATTTCTATTCATACTTCGTTAAAGTTCTTCCTGTGTTTATTGATTTTGATCGGATTGTTCGAGTTTATACTGAAAATGGATGTTGGATTTTTTTTGCAGTGATAATTTTATGCTGAAATCAGTTTATTTGGACCTTTTTCATGAAGATTTTTGATAATAGTTATTGGTTGTAAGTGAATATGTTTGATTATGAAAAAAGTATTCATGCTTTTGGTTTAATCGTTCACTTCCATTGTTTAATCTCTTTATTTTCTTCTTGCTTTTTTTTTTATGCTCATCACGGATTATTGTGAGTAATTATTGATGATTTTAGTGGATTCATTTGTTTCAAGTTATGTTTGGTTGATCATTAGATTAGAATTGGCTATTGATTTCGTAAATTTCTGATATCCGATTTTGTGCTTAACGTGTGTTCTGATAAACATTATTGGTTCTCTGTTCATCTGTAATGTGTCTTGAATCTTGATGATGAAAAAGCTTGAAGCATTGGTTAAAAAATTATTGGGAATATTCAGTAGATTGTTCTTTTCACTGGAAAATAATATGAACAGATTGGATTGGTTTCTACTCTTTGTTGTAATGCTGATTTCTGAGTTTCTCAGCTCCCTTTGGTATATTTTTATTTATTTTTACCATAATGTAGGTATTGGGTCCAATATTTATGTGGGAACCAGGGTTCACTTGGGTTATTTTTCATTGGCGATGCTATTCTCTCTCTCTTTCCCTGTGCATGCATCTGTTTGCTACTATTATCCTCATTTGTATTGCTTTTTCTGTTGGTTTTATTGCTTTGGTGTCAATGAATACATTCCATCGGTTAATCAGCTGGAAATTGGGTCTGGATTTCATTCATTGTTTTCGTGCTGAGATCTATCAAATTTTTTTTTTTTTGAGGGACTACTTTGTGCTATGTTCTTGATTGTTGAAGAAGTGGCAGTAATCGAGTTGCATTTATTCTCTACAAATTATTTATAGTTAACTCATAATGTATTTGGAATTATGGATCCTTGGGTTCAATTTTGGACACTTGGATTGATTTCTATTCTGACTTTTTGCTAATTCACATCTATCTGGTTTTATTTTTTTATTTTTTTTCCCCTTCCATAGTTTCGGAATAAGCTGATAGCTGATGATTTTATCTGTTATATTGACTCTAAATTGGGAATGCTATGGATTTCCAGTCTTACTGTATGTTGATTTCTCCCTTTGTTTTTTTTTATTTGAAAATTGACTATACTCTACTTATTTGAAACTGACCCCAGAAATTACACTGAGAAGCATGTTGCTCTATATTTTTATCTCTTGCCATTCTTGGCCCACTATTCTTTAAAGCATGGCACCATGATTACACTGATTGTATTGATAACAGAACTCCTGGATCAAGTTATCCTTCTCACATGTGATTAACTTGTGATTGTGGGTTCATCATGTGGTATTTATATCAAAGATAATAATAACCAAGGAACCAGATTTGTTACCCATAGAAGAACATATTGACTTGATTTCTGTTCTCTGCTTGAAATGGATTTCTTGATTGGATTGCTTAGTTTCAGATATTGATTGATTCAATGACCTTGCGTAACCTATTAATAACTGGGAAAACACTCTTGTAATTTGCATTGTAATTGCGATATTCTGTTTTTGATCACTTTCAATTTGTTCATGAAGGGGTGGTGAGGACTGTTGAGGACACCCAGTCCTAAACTTGGAAGTATACAGTAATATTTGGGAAGTCTACCAAACTTGAAAATGGCTGCATTGGTTGCTAGAGGTAGTCAATTTTCTTCATCGATATCAGTTCAGGACAAGGGAAGCAGGAATAAGAGAAAGTTTCGAGCCGATCCCCCTCTCATTTCCTGCACGGACTGCCCTTCTTCACAAGCTGAGTGCCCCAAGTATGAGTTTCTAGTCAACCAAAACCTTAACAATCCTCTCTTTGAGAAAAATGCTTCCTGTGATTTTTGCAATTTTAACCAGTGCCAACTTGAATCAACAAGCTGCCCCTCCCAAATCTTTGATTCTAGCTCTGCTATCCAGGGTTCCACCATGGACTACGGAGGTCATTTGCAGCCTCCAATCCATGGAGATGAACATGAAGTTGTGGAACTTCAAGATGCCGATTGGAATGATATCACAGAGGGGCATTTAGAGGAACTGGTCTTGGGTAATCTCGACACAATATATCGAAGTGCTATAAAGAAGATTGTAGCGTGCGGGTTCACTGAAGAAGTTGCAACTAGAGCTGTTTTAAGATATGGGCGTTGCTATGGCCCCAAAGACACTGTTTCCAATATCGTTGACAATACGCTCGCTTTCCTGAGAAATGAACAAGAAAATGATCCTAAAGACCCATTTTTTGAGGATTTGCAGCAATTGGAGAAGTACATATTGGCTGAGATGGTTTGTGTTCTCCGAGAGGTGAGGCCATTTTTCAGCACTGGGGATGCGATGTGGTGCTTGCTCATTTGTGACATGAATGTGGATCATGCCTGTGCAATGGATGGAGATGCCTTGGATGGTTTTGGAAATGATGGATTATCAGAGAATCCTTCAGGTTCAACTTCATCACAATCAAAGCCTGAAACAAATGATCTTGAATCAGTAGGACTGAATAATCTAAACCCAAATCAATCAAACCCTGGGGTTGAGGATGCACAAGCATCTCAACCCACTTTGCCAGTTGTTACGGGGATACCGAATTTGCCCTCAGGAAGGATTTCTTTTTCGAGCAATGCTTCATCAAATTTGGGCGGCATGAAAAGCCCACGTGCTATTGAAGCTTTAGATACGGAGAATACAAATTCTTGCTGCAGTCAAGCACCTCGGAAACTAAAAAGTGAGTCTGAAGATTGCAAGAGGTCGCAATCATTTAGAGACGAAGAGAAGGTCTCATCAGAACCAACTCGTTTGGAGACAATCAGAAGGACCCATATAAATAGTTTAAAAGTTCTTAGGCAGAAGTCATCTGCTCTAGTGGAAAGAAGCAATCGAACAAACGGGCCTCGATTGTCGCTTAAAAAGGGAAAAGCTTCTATTTCAAGTGAGGGCAGGACCTTTAGTTCAAGTGATTCCATTTCAGAAAGGAAATCCACTACTTCAAGGGATACTTCTTTTCGACCCAATAATTCCATCACTTTAGAAACAAATTCAACAAAAGTGGAAGGTGCATCCTGTTTTCCTCTTGATAAGACTGATCTTTCTCTTTCTGTATTGTCAAAAAATAGGGAAACGTGTGAGCTTAATTGTCATACAAGTAAAAACAATGACTCAGATTCAAATTATTATTATCCAAATATTGGACCAGACCAAATGTTGAGGAACCCAAATGACAAGAAGGATGAGTTAATCATTAAAATGGTTCAGCGAGTGAGGGAACTTCAAGGCCAACTACAAGAGTGGACAGAGTGGGCTCAGCAGAAGGTGATGCAGGCTGCTCGTAGGCTTAGCAAAGACAAGGCCGAGCTTAAATCTCTCAGGCAAGAGAAAGAAGAAGCAGCTCGCCTAAAGAGAGACAAGCAAACTTTGGAAGAGAACACCATGAAGAAGCTCTCAGAGATGGAGAATGCGTTGTGTAAGGCTGGTGGTCAGGTTGAGAGGGCCAATGCAGCGGTTAGGAGGCTAGAAGTGGAGAATAAAGAGTTGAGGCAGGAAATGGAGTCAGCCAAGTTGAGAGCAGCAGAGTCAGCAGCTAGTTGTCAGGAAGTTTCTAGAAGGGAGCAAAGGACCCTGAAGAAGTTTCAGACATGGGAGAGGCAGAAGGCCTTGTTTCAAGAGGAACTTGCAACTGAGAAGAAAAAACTTTCTCTGTTGCAACAGCAATTGGTTCAAGCTAAGGAGTTTCAGGCACAGCTAGAGGTAAGTGGTGCTCCTTTATGTGTTCAACTTTTCATATTACACTAGAGATTGCATTTTCAGAAACACCAAAAAAACATGAATAAATGAAGCATGCATCCAATGAATTGATCAAAGAGAAAGTAGAATATTTTATCAAATATTGAGCGCAAGGCATGAAATAAATGAAAGTGAAAGATATTTGTAGCAAGTAATTTCACAAATACTAGTCGTGATTGACAAATTATCATTATGTGTATTCCTTTCATATTTTGAATATACCAATCAATAAGCGTAATCAATTGCACAAGGGGTGTGCTAGTCATACTAAAAGTATGATGGCTGGTTATAGTTGTTTTTAAAAAGATTGTAGCTTTTTGGGGATTTGTAGGTAGTGAAAGAAAAAGTTTAACAAAAGATTGTTTTCAGGAGTATGGGATAGCTTGACTTATAAATTATGAGAATGATGTGCGATTCAAACTGGATGAAATAGCTTTATGGTTATTTCAGAGGATGCTTGAGAGATAAATAACTCCGGCTATGAAAATAATGGAATTTACAGAGTACAATCATAACAAAAGTTTGTAAGATACAATATATTAAATATTGTTCTTAAAACATTTTGGTGTAAAACTTTAGAAGAATATGTATATGAAGTAATATTATTCTTGAAACATCGTGGTGTAAATCTTTTGAAGAAATGTCTGTATGAAGATTATCTCAATTTAGGTCAGAACATAGAGCCAGAATTAGAGAAAACAGCAACTTGTTATTTTGGCATTTAGAAATATTGGTCAACTGAAATACAGGGGAGGTGGAAACAAGAAGAGAAGGCCAAAGAAGAGGCTCTCATGAGGGTCAAATGCGAGAGAGAAGAACTAGAGCGGCTCGAGGCAATAGCAAAAACGAAGGAAGATCAGATACGATCGAAAGCAGAGAGCGATTTCCAAAGTTATCGAGATGATATTCAGAGGCTTGAGCGTGAAATTGCTGAATTGAGACTGCAGACTGACTCCTCAAAAATTGCAGCTCTCAGGTGGGGTATAGACCGTAGCTTTTCTTCAAAGTGGACAGAGAGTTGTGGCACTCAAGTCTCCAAAGAGGCCAGTTCACACATTCTTACTGAGATAGCAAATTATAATGTCTCCCCAATTGGTGATATTCAGCAAGAGAGAGAATGTGTTATGTGCTTGACAGAGGAGATGTCAGTTGTGTTCCTTCCTTGTGCACACCAAGTTGTGTGCACAAAGTGCAATGAACTCCATGAGAAACAGGGGATGAAGGACTGCCCCTCTTGTAGGACTCCTATCCTTAGGCGGCTTTGTGTGCGCTCTGCCGACTCCTGATATGGCTCTCTGCTGTTAAACTTGGTTGAGGACAAAAAAATTTTAAATAATGGTTCATTGGTAGATTGAATTTGGAAGTGAATAATGCACCTGAGATATTGTGTTTGGTGCTTGAACTCTCATTCGCCTGGCCAGTTGTTTGTTAATGTGTGTTTCCTGGGTTATCTCCTTAATACTTCACAATTCAATATTCCATACACTCTTCATATTTCTCATTTTTTTTTTTTTTTTGCATGGTTTCTTTTATTGAAAGATTCGATGTTAGTTGTTGCTTGTGATGTGGAAATTGATCGTGCAGGTGCATGTACACAGACAAAAGACCATAGATGTGTGTATCTACATTTTTCATAATTAATATGGGGGGAAAACTGAGTTCCATGCTTTTTATATGCTGCAACTTGTACCCTTTCTGGAATTCATGTGGATTAACTGAAAAGGCTAACAAAACTTAGAATCAAGGTCTCATACTCATCTCTACAAATATTTTTCACCATACTTTGAAGTATATATTATCCAAAAGAGTAGGAGTGGTCCTTTTGTGGATACCGTGGTGACATCTTATTCGGATGATTCTAATTTCCAGATAAGAGCATATCGATCTTTTCAAACAAGCACTTCTAGAGACAACATTATGTAAATTTTCAGGAGATTTTATAGCACTACTGTTATTATCCTTGAACATCTCTTAATTGCTCTTAAGATGGACAATTTCCAGATTAGCTGTGACAAATTTTATTTATTTTTTGATGCTTGCTGTGACAATTTTTAATATGCTCATGTTGAGTGTCTTTTGTACTCATCAAGTCTACTGCCTTAGCTGTGACAGTTTTTAATATGTTCATGTTGAGTGTCTTTTGTGCTCATCAAGTCTACTGCCTCCATGTTTTAGGTCCTGCAAGCCTTCCAATGTTATCTGCCCATTATTGTTTCTTGAGCCTCTTGATTTGATGTTCTTGTCAATGTGATTTAGCACTGACATTGTTCATGTCTCTTGATCTCAAAATTACATTTTCTTCTCAGCAGACAATATTAAGAAGGATTAGTTCAAGTAGTGTGAAAACCAACAACCAGTTGTGTAGATCTTGCCTGTAGAACTGATTAAATTGAATTTTTATGTATGCTCGACATGAAATCTATTCCCTTGATGTGGTTAGGTGTGAGTTCTTTAGGCAATCAGAGGCATGTGTGATTGAGGTGACCCCTTTATATCATCAGATGCTCGAGATTAGATGGAATCTTTAGGAAATGGGAGAGGTTGCCCAATTGGGGACATTATGACAGTTCTAGTATCTTTTTAGCTGGGTTAACTCTATAATGGAAAGCTTAGGTAATGAAGTGGGAGCAAGGAGCTTGAAGGTGCATATTTCTATTTCTTGACCTCATAGTGGTGCAATTAGATTGATGTAAGGGTGCCATCTCTGTGTCCTTAGATGCCTTTTTCTTTGTCGTCAGTGAAATCCTTGATGCATTCAATGAGATGGCGAAGCAGCATCAAGCATGCAGCTGAGCAGGCCAAGAGGAGAAGGAGAATCCCTAATTGAGAGAGAAGGTTCCAGTAAGCCTTCTACCGAGCTAAACCTTCTCCTGAGAAAGGGATTCTGCCTCAAGTATTGCTTCTTTGAGTGCAGGGAAATGAGAGAGAAAATGTCTCCAAGATTGTAGCTGATATGCAGTGATAAGTTGTGCCTTATAATGTACAATATGGTTCCACTTAATGATGCTAACTGTAAACCTTCCATAATCAAGGAATACCAGAAAAAGTGGAAGAAGACTTCAAGACATGTCAGCATTTTAAGGATTAGGTTCAGACTCTAAGGTACTTTGACATTGTCTGATCTCCTTGTCTTCTCAATAATGTTCTTGTGTTAATGCATTTCCTGACTGGCTTGATGTGTTGTGCATTATATTATGCAATTTTTGATTCTTTTGCCTATATGACATTTAACGTACTTAAATATTGAATTAGCACATCGAGTTTGATTCTTCTTGTTCTAATGTGCCATTACCTTGCTTAAATTATTGACTTTATCCTTCAGGGTTTGTGCTGGTCTTAAGAAGGGTGAGGACATTAAACTTTTCCTTAACTAGTCCCAAGCCTTGGGTAAAAGAGGTAGGTTGTGGTAGGCACACAAACGTAAAACTCTGCCAAAACGTTTCCATGAATCGAGTCATTGATTGAGAAGTTTAGGATGAAGTGGGAAGACCTCCACATGGTCTTTATTGATCTAGACAAAACTTATTATGGAGGATCTCGATATTTGATTTGGTGCGTGTTGGAAAAGAGAGTCTCCAGACACTATATTTACTTCGTGAGAGATATGTACAAAGGAGCGCCAACTAGTGTGAATAGCTAGTGGAGAGAGGAGTGAGTTTTCATAGACAGTAGGTCTACAATTTGGGATCAACATTGAGCCCATACTTCTTTGTCTTAGTTATGGACGACTTAATTAGGCACCTACAATATGAGATAGCGTAGTGTATGTTTTTTGCGGATGATATAGTTTTGATCGATAAGATCCGAAACGGTGTCAACACATAGTTAGAACTTTAGAGGGATGCTCTAAAATTTAAAGGTTTTAAAATTAGCTGGACTAAGATATAGTATATGAAATATAAGTTTAATAATAATAGGAGTACAGATGGTGAAGTGGTTAATATTGACAGTCAAGAAATACCATAAAGATTGCATTTTCAATATCTTGGATAGATAATTTAGTGAAGAAGATGCCGCACTTGGAATTAAAGCTAGGTGGAAGAAGTGGAAATGTGCAACTAGAGTTTTATGTGATCGTCACATACCAATGAAATTGAAGGGCAAGTTCTATAAGACAACTATGAGACCAGTTTTGCTTTATGTGGTGGAATGTTGGGTGGTTTAGAAACAACGTACCCATAGAATGAATGTAGTTGAGGTGGATGAGTGGCAAGGCAAGAAGGGATAAAATTCAAAACGAATACATTCGGGAGAATTTAGGTGGCACCAATAGGTGATAAGATGAGAGAAAGTAGACTATATGCAACGCAGATCCAGTACAACACTTGTTAGGAGGTGTGATTTAGTTCACGTGGAAGGCTAAAAAAAGGAAGGGCTAGGCCCACAAAGACATGATTGAAAATATTGAAAAAAAAGAAGAAGACTTATGGCTTGACTGAAGGTATGACTCTTAATAGAGAAGAATGGCAGGATAAGATTCATATTGTCGACCCCAATTAGTTGGCAAAAGGCTCCGATGATAATGATGATCATTCAGGGTTTGTGTGCAATGTGCCTTGCATATATGGAAAAAGTTATAAGATTTCAACCCTATACTATTGAAATACCAATTAATCATCTCGACCTCGAGACGCATCAATATGAAAAAATAATAATTTTAAGTTATAACAATAGTACATCATGTAATAAGTTATCGAGACTGTTTATTTTCAAGATTTTCAAGTGTTTATAAATATGTTTAATCTGTATCATTTTTAGAATTTTAAATCTTATAATTATGAAGGAAAGTAGATTTTCAAACCATCATAGGGTTTTTGACACTATAACATCTCTAGGCAAAATTTAGAGGTGTGCCTTACGTCTTCGAGGGCACATTATCCAAAAGAAAAAGTCTATGTAAGGGTGGGGCCCTAAACAATCAAATTAGGGCTCACTTAAAAATTTCACTAAAATAAGTTGTTTTGATGCTAAAAAATTTCCAAATTGATCATCTCGACTTTAAGATATATAGACACGAGAAAAAATGGATTTCAAGTCTTGGCATTTCAAACCGTCAATTTTTAAGTTTTTCAAGTGTTCCTGTATCTGCTCGATCTACTCTATTTTTTAATCTTTAAGTTTTATAAATAGAGATCAAAATAAATTTCAAGCCATCACAAGTATTAAAACAACATCTTTGGACAAATTGGAAGTGCGAGCCTTTGCCTTATAGAAACCACACACCCTTATCTAAAACTATATACAAGGTTGCCACCACACCCTATGTGTGTGTAAAAAAATAAACTTCACATCACCATTGCCATATGTGTGTACCAAAAAGTAAACTTCACATCACCATTGCCGTTGGATGTCAAACTTTGAGCAAAGAATGATCCCTGCAGGGACATCTGTGCTCTGTCAATGAATACATTTCATGTTTCATATATTGTAACTATGAAATTTCTGCTCTATTCAGCTGCATGATATGTTCATTAAAGTTTTGTTCTTTAAATCCTGTCTTTTTTTTTGGGTAAGTCGAAAGTGGCAAGTCAGTAGGGATTTAGGTTCCTATCTTATGGTGATAATAGAGTCAGAGACCTCACCATAGGCCTCAGCAATACTGCTGCAAAGGCCTTAGGCCGTTATCAAAAAGTGGTATGTCTTGGGCCCTTACCTTTTGGTGAGAATAGAGTCAAACCTCCTCATAGGGCTCGACAATCCTACTGCCAAAGCCTCAAGGCCATTTTCAAAAGTGTAGAATCCACTGAAGTAGGGTTTTGGCATTAGTGACTGCAAGGACTTAGGCTTTGGCTTAGCGGTAGACTTATCAGTTTGGGTGAGGGAGGCCAAGGGTCCGAATTCGGAGAGTTCGGCCTAAAAAGCAACCAATCTTACCTATCCTTTTTCCGCTTTTTACGAATCGAACTTATGCTTGATTGGTTAAGGTGTTCACGATTGCAACGCTTTTTCCCAAACTTCGATAGATACCTACCGATGCAAAAACAGAATACGACGAAAGAACCCCCTAACAAGAGTTTGCCAACAATGGGGGGAATAACAGTGGGTGCTTGTATTTGGCTCCAGCAGCATTATCTCTTTAGAGTTAAGATTTATTTGAAATATAAATGGTGCCTGCCTATGTGCATAGATTTTTAGATGTAAAATCAGAGGGCTCGCATATGTCCATTATCCACATGAAGGTTGAGCAAAGTTTTTTCGGATTTTGAGTACATGAAAGCCAACAACTTTGGCTATTTTTTTACTTAGGCAACTGATTGAGAAGTTTATAACCAAGAGAAAAGACCTCCACATTTAGAGAAAGCTTATGATAGAGTTCCTCGATATTTGATTTGGCAGGAATTAGAAAAAAAATGGGTCTCTAGACACCACATTGACTTGACGAGAGACATGTACGATGGAACGTTAACTAGTGTACGAACAACTAGTGGAGTGACGAGTGAGTTTTTAGTGACAATAGGTTTACATCAAGGGCTAGCATTAAGCATGTACCTCTTTGTATTATTTATGTATGACTTAACTGGGCACCTAGTGGTTGAGGTACCATGATGCATGTTGTTCGCAGATGACATAATTCTGATTGATTAGATTTGAAATGACGTCAACATAAAGTTAGAACTTTGAAAGGATGCTCTAGAATCCAAAAGTTTTTAATTAGTCGGGACAAAGACAGAGTATATGGAGTGCAACTTTAATAATAATCAGAGCAGTATAAAAAAGATTGCACTTTCGATATCTTGGGTCAATAATCCAAGAAAACGGAGAGATCGATGAAGATGTCGCACACAGAAGTAGAGCTGGGTGGGCGAAGTGGAGATGTACAACTGCGATTTTATGTGATCTTTGCATACCAATGAGGTTGAAAGGCAAGTTCTATAGGACAACGGTGAGATTAGCTTTACTCTCTGGGGCAAAATTTTGGGCGGACAAGAAACAATATACCTATAGAATGAGTGTAGAGGGGATGGGGATGTTGATATGGATGAGTGGCAAGACAAGAAGTGATAGAATTCGAAATGATTCTATTAGAGAGAATTTAGACGTGACACCAATAGACAATAAAATGAGAGAGCAGAATTAGGTGGGCTGACTATATGTAGCACCGACCAAGTACAACATCTGTTAGGAGGTGCGCGTTAGTTCAAGTAGAAGGACTGAAAAGGGCAAGGGGCAGGCCCAAAAAGATTTGGTTGGAAGGAGTTCGAAACGATATGGGGACTTTTGGCATCACTGAGGATATGACATTTAATTGAACAGAATGAAAAACTAGGATTCATATAACCGACCCCAATTAATTGAGAAAAAACTAAAATGAAAATGATGACGATGATGATGACTTTGAACACAATCAATTTACACCCTAAACCGCCTAATTTCATATATAGGGATTACTCGTGATTGTGAGCTTTTTTTTTTATACAATAATAACTTTTGAGCGTGTACTTTCTTTCTCGTAATGTATTACACCTTTTGCTCTTATGAGCAAAAATGAGGGGAAGACACTCTCTCCCTCAAAATATGCTTATTTGTACGCATGTGCATGCTGATGAACCTACACAATGTCCACACACGCTCAAGAGGTAATTGATATATTGGACGCATATATGAGAAGCTACAAATGATAAATGATTTTATCTAGGGATACTTGGGAAATTATATAATAAGGCTTTTGATCTTTTGCTTGGAAGGGTTATAATCACGAATAGCCGTTAGATCACAATTATATTTAATCATCACAATTATCCTTAGGCATAAGACATAAAGCAGGTGGCTGTGGAATCATCAAATGTGAAATTAGGTGGCTGTGGAATCATTAGATATGAAACTAGGCAGCTGAGGTATATTAAAAAAAATAGGGATTTAAGGGGTGGAGATTTAGGGAAGACATAAAAAAATATTAAATAAGCTTAATATATATATATATTATTTTAAGGGAGGACGCTCTAGCCATGACCCATAGTACCCCATAACATATTTGGTCATGCTAATTACCATCTAAATATGTGACCTAGACTAGAAATTGCCGGGTTTTAAAACACCGGTCCTTAGTACAGAATTTAACAAGAAAGTACTTGTTTGCTTTCTAACTATTTTCTCACTACAAGCCACAAAACCAATAATAATAAAAGGGTGGGTTTCTATGAGGCAGCCTACTCATCCTATGCATAAGCGGGCCCCCACTTAAACTTATCTTAAAAAATGGGATTTTAAATTTTTAGGGATTCGTGATCTAGGTTAAACGAGTAATATAAAATTTTTAAGATATACAACGTGATCTCTTTACAAAAGATTTCTACACCTACTAAATTCATTTAAGACTTTTCACAATAAAAAATAATACCCAAATGGATAGGGACCTGTAGTGTCATTTCGTAATTTTTTGGGGTATTTTGTGCTCACACGCGAATGGTGGAAGGGGGTTGAGATAAGGTGCGCGCCCATGCAACAACCAGTCATGGTTCTGTGCCACGTGTCTGTCCTCCATTGGTTCTCCTTAAAGGTCGGAGAATATTCCAGAACCAACGAGGCTGGCCCACACTAGGGCTCTGCCCTTTCTCCCAAATATTATAAGAAAAGAATTAATTTTACCACGGTCATTAATTTTAAGAAAAGAATTTCGAGCCTTTGAAGTACCTGGTTTTATATTTTTTTCACTGTTCATTTTAATTCTTCAAAGATGAATGCCGTTTCTTGAGTCCCAACTCATGGATTTGTGGTGGAAATGAATTAATTGCAAAAGCTAGGAGCTTTTGGTCGTACAAATATTTGTTATGAATATTATTTGTCTTTCAAATTCCCTTCCATGCTTTTGGGGTGCCACGTGTTATTGGAGGTTTGATTTTTTGAGGGCCCCCTTGTCCGATTAAAACAAATCGTAATCCGATACTGGTCCCGCCTATGCAGCATCCCATAAAAGGTGGGCTAAAAACGGTCCTATCTTTGGCTTATGCACAACCTCCTCAGTCCGACTAATTACCCCAATTGCCATAATAACACTCATTTTGGAGAAAAAACTAGAGTGGTAATTTTTTTTTTTTTGTAGTTTTTAAGTGTATCCAAGGAGGCCCACTAAGTCGACTGTAACAATATCAATTTTCGAGATGTGGATTTTGGATCTAAAATTTATCATTCCAAAAAAAAAAAAAAAAAAAGAATTTTGGATCCAAAATTTTTAAGGTTGTTTGATTACTTTGGTCATGATTATGAAAAAATAATATTTTCAAGTCATATAAATGATTTATGTTGTATTGTTTTTTGGCTATTTATTTTACTTCTTCTCGGCTAGATCATTAAATTTGTGTTATATTTTTAAAGAAAAAAAAAGATCATTAAAGTTTTGTTGTTTTTAGAGCTCCAAATTCATGAATCTGAAAAAGGAGTTTACAGTAATTTGGAAAACCCTCGAGAATGGAATGAGTTGTCGACTAGAAGGCCCAAGCTTTAGTTCTTTTAGAATGATAAACCATTCAAATTTTAATCTTTGGTCATTTTAGTTCAGTTGTAGATTGAAATATTCACATAGTGTTTTTAGAATCCAACCCGACCTGTCGATACAAGGTGATTGGATAGCTGGCTAGACCCAAAACCGGTGTGGTTAAATAAAAGTCTATAAATATAATTTTGATAATTTTTAATGAGAATTTATTGTTCTAGCCGATTTTAATAAACCAAACCGATCTGACGGCTAGTTTGAACCATTGGCTAGACCATGCTAACACTTTTTGTGAGTCATTCTGTGAACCGGTTCTAATAATAACATTGATTCCTAAAAATACGTTTTTGCATCAACCCCTACCAGCCAAGGTGGCTAATATTGTAAATAAAAGTTACATTAAGGTTTGACTTTCCGTTTTTCGTAAAAAAATTTTGTACTCAAGGGTATTTAGGACATTTAGCCAACATAACTCTGCCAATGAGTGATCAGGGGTATATCTGTCTTTTCCCAAGTGAAGGGCAATATGGTAATTTATCAGCCACCAGTACTGTATAAAGCCAGTCTAACGGGGGGGGCGCTATAAGCTTTGGACATCGTTTGCTGAAAACACGTTTTTCCGGTCTCTGCCTCTGCCTCTGCCTCTGCCCCTGCCAGGAAAACTCTCATCTGGGTGCCTGATTGCCAGAGAAATTTCGATGAGGTGCTTCGACTTGAAAACTACTTATTATTGTTTAAGTGCTACGAGGGTCTTTAACAATTGAGATCGACAAAAGGTGGGGTTCATTGATATTTGAGTTTCTCCAGTGGCCTGAAAAAGCAGTACAGGTATGAGGAGAGCGCCTTAATTTGAAAATATAAATTGTTTTGGTTGATTTCTTTATAGATTTTGATGATCGAAATTTTGCCAAAATTAGTAGAAAAATGTGAGTGTGAGAGAGAGAGATTATAATCTCAATGGATGGTTTCAATTTTCACATGAGCAATTTTTTGGGCGTTTGTATTGGAATTATGAAGAGAAGGAGAGAGAGAGAGAGAGCAGCCAAATCGCAATTTGTGGACATAAGCCCTCTCGCGCACTTTTTGAAATTATATATAAAAGCTCCTACGGTGTGGATATTATCAATGTCATTATTCCCCCTCTTCACGATTAATCTTGTCGAAGACTTTGCCTTACCATATTGTTCACACACTTTTCAAGTTCAACTGATATAGAAAAGAAAAAAAAAAATTTGTTATGAAATATGTAGCTCAGGTGCTTTTGGATATTTTGTCTTAAATTCACCGGTACAAAATCAATAAAATTGTACACAATCCTTAGTCATCTCATCCGTGAAGAGAGGTTTTGGTCCCACAAAAATAGTTCATTGGTTTCCCTATTTAAAGACCGAGACTAAAGAGTTGAATTATGTTGGTTTTGTAGAAGCAAATAATTTTTTTTTTTTTTTTTTTATTGTTCATTAAAATGAAAAGAGTATATATTTAGAAATTTGATCAAACAAATGATTCTAGCCGGTGATCCTGATCGAATTGGGTGGGTGAGAAATATGGGTCCCCACACCCCTCCTATGGACGGTGGAGAGTTGGACTTTAATGTATTTGGCATTGGTAGAGGGGTAAGATTTGTATAGAGACTCACAACCTTTATTAAAAAAAGAAAGAAAAAAATTTAGAGAGAGAGAGGATATTTCTAGAGAGAGAGTATAGATAAAGGTTGTTAACTCATTTTTTGTGGACATAAAGAGTCTAGAGATAAAAGAAGGTGGTATGGGCACGCGTATCAAGAGATTTCTGGGTTTATTCACGGGCGGTGAGATTTGAAATCAAGTGGCTAAGGATGTATCATTTTCCGGGCAAAAAGCTTGAAAAACCTCACATCAAACTTTGTGCAAAGAATGACATTTTTATCATCTGATTTTAGTATTTTAAATTTGACGGCTTGCGATGTTTGTGTCCTTCGTATATAAAAGGAAACGGTCTCTGGCAGATAATCTCGTCAAGAAAATACATGGCACGTACAACAAAATAAACATATGCATCTGCACTTTCTCAAAATAGAGAAATCAAATGAGCATCTTGTTGAAGAATAGGTTCTAGGCATAGGTGGCCAAGGTGACGGATATTTGAACCTTATGTTTTGAGTTTCATTCACCATGTATAAAAATTAACATCGAAAAAAAAATTTAAAGAAATATAAATAAGATATAAATCATTTTACAAACGCTAAAATTTTATTGGATTACGTAATACTTATATGAACTTGTGAAAGAGATTGTATAAAATGAGATCATTACCTCTAGAGGGGACTCGAAAGCTTAAGAGCCTATGTCCAAAAGTCGGGAAGAGGTTGACCAACTCATTAAAGCAACCAACCTACTATGTGCACACCGGGTATGGTGGGAAGCCTCACATAAACCACAACCGCTCTCAACGAGTCTAATATAAAACGAGGATGGCAGGGGTGTGTGATATCTCTACACAAACGCAAAGAAAATTTTCACGTGATCAATTGTACTCCTGCTACAACTTATTTTTCACGGATAACGATTAATGATGATTATGACGTTTTTGTACCAAATGCATACAATGTTACCATATATTTTTGAAGTATATAATATTCTATGTAGATGGACATCTTTCTAATGGTAAACTCTTCTTATTTTTCTTCCCTCATTAGGGATGCCTTTAACTCCCTTTCACTTATATTTGTGAATTTTCCAACAATAGAGTAAAGATTACTAACATGTCTTTGCTCCCAAACTAGGCAACATGTCTTCATCAATAAAAGGAATGGCTATAAGATCACCTCTTGATGACAAAGTACATGGCTTAGTGAAGAAGAGATACACAGAAGAATTGGGATTTGTTGGGGTGAACCAGCTTGCTGTTCAACTGAATCTACTGGGTTCTTGTTTGGCTCAAAGCAGTAGCTCCTCCAAACCAAACATTAAAGCAATGCCATTGCACAAGAAGAGTTTTTGTCATTGTCAAGTCACAACTCACAGAATTCCAATAACTAAAAAGGTATACAGAGTATTCTCTCTCTACATAAGCGCGCGTGTGCGCGCACAAAATTTTGAGTGCGTGCTGATATGTAGAAATATACAACAGTATAAGCCCAACATCTCATATATATATATAAGGGAAGAAAATGGATTGCCATCTCGAGTTTCTTATTTGAGTTTTAATTTTTAATAATTTTGATATGAAATTTGAGATATCCACACTTATAAAAAACATAAAAAATAAATGGACCAAAATACTGCTGAAAAATCCAAAGGTATTTTGGACAATTTTCTACCACCAACCCACCCTCCCAAAAAAAAGTATTATTTTTATATATATGCATTATACATCATTTTGATCAGCATCTAATTCCTCCAAAAGGAGCAAAATCTATACAAGCACCCACACATTGTGCACCACCAAAGTTAAGTTGAGGTACAACTTTGATTCATATGCAGAGAGTTTTCACCTTTGGCAAAGGAAGGAGCGAAGGGAACAAGACCATGAAATCATTGGTGAGTTTCTTTTCCAATTCCAGCGATGTCAGTAGTGAATTTTTTCATAACAAACAAACTCATGCAACATTCACACACTCCAGCTCCAGTCTTGGTGCCTGAACTTCGCGTTTAGAGATGAAGTTTTGTATCACACCAGTATTGACCAAGGCACGTCCTTATCTCCAATGCAACCTGCTCATGAGCTCCTGATGGCCATGTAATGTAGATACCTGTATCCATGGTTTTTGGGACTGTTGACACACCTGAGGTCTCACCTCATACTTTTTTTAATGATGTACATATGTGTCGTGTCGGAAACGACACTCTTAAAGTTGGCATTTCTAAAGCTCTTAACTGCACTTGATGCTAATATATTTACACATGCCTTTGTAAAATTGACGTACATATATTTTCTCTGAAGAGATTTGGAGTTCTATTAATCACTCTCCCTTTTTGTTTCTCACAGTTGGGTGGGAAAGGTGCAAATCTTGCAGAAATGGCAAGCATTGGTTTATCAGTGCCACCAGGTCTTACAGTTTCAACTGAAGCATGTCAAGAATATCAAGAAAATGGAAAGAAGCTCCCTGAGGGTCTTTGGGATGAGATTCTAGAGGGCCTAAAAACCATTGAAAAGGAAATGGGTGCTTCCCTTGGTGATCCATCCAAACCCCTTCTCCTATCGGTTCGGTCTGGTGCCGCGGTAATGAATTAATTTGAATAACCTATAGAATAATCTTATGGCTAGAATGGTGCAATCAGGTCCTGAAGTAGGAGTTTCTTGAAATAGCCTAAGTGAAAACTATTTAAACCTTATGTTTGAATAACAGTATTAACTACTAAGCATCATGTACCAATCTTTTCCTTAGTTGTGTTTTCATTTACTTTTAGGTAAAAATTTGATTCTAAGCTAGCTTTAGATTTCATGTGTATATAGTCCTCTTTTTCTTTATTGGAGCATGTTGGTTAGCCGACCCCAATTAATTGGGAAAATGCTATGATGATGATGATGATTGTTATGCTTTACTCGTAGATTTCCATGCCTGGCATGATGGACACTGTGCTAAATCTTGGTCTCAATGATGAAGTTGTTGTTGGATTGGCTTCAAAGAGTGGAGAACGATTTGCATATGATTCATATAGACGATTTCTTGACATGTTTGGTAATGTGGTAAGTTTACAAACCGTAATTCAAAGTCTACCTGGATCCATTCTTGAACATGAATTTTGTCTTCCAAACAATGTTTAAAAAGTCGGACTTAGCCTCCAGCTCGCCAGTGGCCGAGCATGAGGCATCTGGCTCGACTCAGGCGCATCTCAAGCAGACCGGGCAATTTTTAATATGAAAAGTTTAAAAGTTTGAAAAAACAGGAGAAACATAAGATTTCATGGTTTCTGAACATGATTCACTTGGCTTCTGATCTGGTTTAACTCAGGTGAGTCCCGATTCAAATTGGCGATTTTTTAAACACTGATTTTGAATAACCAATTTTTATTACCATTAACTAGTGTGACATTTTTTGAGTGAAAGGTCATGGGTATTCCACATTCTCTATTTGAGGAGCAATTGGAAAGACTGAAAGCTGTAAAGGGAGTGTCTCTCGATACTGAATTGACCTCAGAGGATCTTAAAGAATTGGTTACTAAGTACAAGAGGGTATATGTTGATGCTAAAGGGCAAGAGTTCCCTTCAGGTATTTGACATAGAATTTGTCTTCTTTCTATTTTCCTTATTTCTATTACGTGTTATCTCACATGAGCATATTGTTGAATTTACATCAAAACAAGGCTCGAGTTAATTGTGTAAGTCCCTAGAAATAAATAAAAACTAATTGAGCCACAATTAAGGGTGTAGGATACAAGGAGGACCCTATACAGTTTTCGATACAATTCAATATTTGTCTCTTCCTATAATTCAAGATTCACTATTTTTTAAGACTCATATCTTTTTCTCATATCCATACATCTTGACATACATATGATGAACCGAAAGGTTTTCCAGTATTGTAACAACCTTTTCTAATGGCTTTTGAGGTGCGCCTCTCATCTATGGTGTAAAGTTGACAGCTATATAAACTTTCCCCTTTGAAAAATACTTTATTTTTATTCAAACCAGTGTTTCAAAACCTGGCAATTTCCAATAAAGAATAAGAATCGACTAGGACCGAGCAGATTTCGGTAGGGTACCAGTACTGAAACGGTCCCTCTTTAAAACATTTCCTTTCATATATATATATATAATATTTTCCAATGTTTTCCTTAAATTGCCTTACATAAACCTCTATTTTAAAATTTTTATTTTTAAATTTTTTTTAAATCTCCCATTCATACCGATCGGGATCAAGGGTTTGTTGGCACGAATATGTGGAGTGAACGATCCACCCTATCAATCACAATTTTGAAACACTTATTCAAACTAGCTCCATTGAAAACTAATATCTAATCCTATTATTTCAAGATTTTTATTTATCAAAATAAATTTCTAATAGGGTCGAACCTACGCCATCCATGATAAGGTCAGCCCAGCCCCAGCCCCAGCCCCAGCCCCTCTTTTGTATTGCTTTCATTTTTTGTCCACTTTTTATTGTATTTGGGGTTGGCCTAGCCAAGCGTAAGGCTAAGGCTTCTTAGGCCTTGTTAGGGCCAGGCGATGTAGGGCCAAGGCCACAGGTGCCTATTTTTGGGCTGAAAATTTATCAAAATACCTATGAAAGTTGTTTTATTATTTTACCCATTTTGCAAGCATTTCAAGTCATGACGGGGTAATTTAAAATTAAATAAAAGACACAGGTAGAATGCTAAATTATATATTTATCGTGATTATTAATTTATAAATATTGTCCCCGAGCTTCGTCCCAACTATTATTTAGAGTTTCCTAAGTAATTTCTTAAAAACATTTTTAAAAAAAATTACATAAATATCCATTTTATTTTGCGTTATTAGAAATGAATCCAGCACAATGTATTTCCATCTCCCCAATGGTGCAACTTTTTATGAATCTTCATGCTTCTTTAATTCCTTCACCAGAAAGTGAAGCTTTTTCTTTCTTGTTTTCCTTAAAGTGAAGCTTTTTCTTTCTTGTTTTCCTTTTTCAAACGCTGTTTATCGAAAGCTTCATTACTTGTATAATTCAATTCCAAGAAGCAGGCATGTTAATGAAATTTATCTCTCTCTCTTCCCGCTTTGAATTTTGATCATTTTATGACCCACTTTTGATCATATTCTTCTAAATTTAGATCCGAGAAATCAACTGTATGCTGCAGTTTTAGCAGTTTTTGATTCATGGGACAGCACAAGAGCCATAAAATACAGGACCATAAACAGAATAAGTGGGTTAAAAGGAACAGCAGTGAACATTCAATCCATGGTTTTTGGGAATATGGGTAGCACTTCAGGCACTGGTGTTCTCTTCACAAGAAACCCAAGTACTGGGGAAAAGAAGCTCTATGGAGAATTCCTCATCAATGCCCAGGTTCTAATCTAATCTTGCCAAATTTCCTTTGGTTATTGATTTTTGCTCATTGATTCTTAGATATGAGGAGCTTATATTCTTGATATTTTGATGTAATTGATTTTTAGATTTTATTTTCCAATACTATGGAAATGTTACTGTAGTAATTTACATTAAAACTGGACTGATGGTTGCTAAAGTTGGGTTGTACATTCTTTTCAAAATATATAGTAATATTAGCTCATGTTTTCCTTTAGCTATAGGGATCCCTTTATTTGTAATGCCATGCTTATTGGAATCTGGCTTCTTTTTGTGTGTGTGTGTGTGTGTGTGTTTTGTGTAAAAAGCTATGATATTTTAGTAAAGTCTCTGGAAATTTTACATTTGCCCATTTAATCCATAATTCACTGCATTCTTTAAGCTTTTGTAAATTAAATGTTCTTTTGTTTTGTAATAGTTGGTGACATCAGCTTATTTTTGCAAATTCTGTATGCTTTTCTTTGCTTTATCGAGAAATGATGGTTTTCTTAGAGGATGAGCACGTGTGGTTTGAATTTCTTCTTTATTTTAGTTGTGGATATCTAATTATAGTTTTTAAATAACTGTATGTTCCATGTAATGAGGGGTGCAATTTGTATATTTTTTTTATTTGATAGGGGGAGGATGTTGTTGCTGGGATTCGAACACCAGAAGATCTTGACACTATGAAGAACTGTATGCCAGATGCATATAAAGAGCTTGTCGAAAACTGTGAAATACTTGAACGCCATTACAAAGATATGATGGTAACAATGCCTTAATACTATTTTCTCCTTCCTAGTTGGAATTTATGTGTATTTCATTTTGAACGATAAAGATTTGTAAGAACCATGCCAACAGTTTGAGAACTTGTATTTGTAAAAACCCAAAGCCGTTGAGTAATTGTTAAGACCTGATTTGATTCGGTCACAAAATTAATTGTTCTTGTTTTATGAATTTTTAGTTATGTTATTTTACATTTCTAGTGAGATATTTTCATATTTTCAGGACATTGAATTCACTGTTCAAGAAAACAGGCTATGGATGTTACAGTGTAGATCCGGAAAGAGAACTGGTAAGGGTGCAGTGAAGATTGCAGTGGATATGGTGAAGGAGGGCCTTATTGACACTTCTTCAGCCATTAAAATGGTAGAAGCTAGGCATCTAGATCAACTTATGCATCCACAGGTACCATTCTTTCTACTTATTTAACAGTCAGTATGTGATATTTATTGGATTAAGACGTTCAGCCCATGATTAATTGCAACTTTCTCTTGGTGCTAAAAATCTAAATTTGTTTATGTTTTTAGTATTGGAAAATGTTCAAGATTGGTAGTGCTTTTGCAATTTAGTCTCTGAGTTCTGACAGTTGCATTTAAAATTATGTTTACATAAACCAAAAAGAATCAAAACATGTCCTGCAATACTACTGAAACAAACACAAAATTTGGAAGTTTGAAATGGACCTCCCTTTCTAATAGTACCACATTGTCTTGAGCAATGGCGATTGCTGCAGTGTTGATTTCGGCTATCTTTCCCCTTCTTGGTAGGACCATGTGCCCTTTCGAAGTTGTATTCATGCATTGTGTTCGGTTTCTAGTCAGGTTATTTGGAGTTCCATTCGCATTCAGTCATCAATGACCACTTTCTTAAATAATTTATTAATTTTTATTTTTCAATGACAAGAAAATTGTTTACTTCTTCTTTGCTATTTTAATGTACTGATTTAGGATTTGGGTTTTGGCTCGATTGGTTAAGGAGTTGAAGTTGCAGAACTACATCCCAAGTTTGAATCCTGTCCCTTAACTAACCCCACCCCCACCCAAAAAAATACAAAAAATAAAAAAAGGGTAACATTTTAGTTTTATGCTTCAGTTTGAGAATCCATCGGCATTCAAAGAGAAGGTGATTGCTACTGGCCTGCCAGCATCCCCTGGAGCTGCAGTGGGTCAAATTGTGTTTCGCGGTGATGATGCTGAAGCATGGCATGCTCAAGGAAAGCCTGTCATCCTGGTTAGTTGTCATCTGCCTGTTTATAAGTTTCTTGATTTGTATATTAAACCTTTACATGACTGCAAACGTTTATAAGGCCATTTTTCCCTTATTTCCATAATCAGTATCCCTAGGCCACTTTGTTTCCTGCATTGTTTCTCAAATCCTTTTCTTGGATTGGCAAGTATGTCACGCATTTCTGGTATATTACATGGCACCCTTACCGGCAATTTTCAATTAGGCCAGTTTTCTATGATTTGTATGAGTGAACCCTAGTATGTCTCTATACATGTATATTCTTCTATTTTGTGAAAGGGGTGGGTAAGTAATGCTATGAATTTCTAGTTATCACTGTCACCATTACTCCAAAAACCAAAAAGTGTTCATTTCCCCCTTCTGGACATATATTATTTGTTCTCTTATAGCTCAATGATTTGAAGCTTTTCTTTCATTCTTTTGTAACTTATGATTTAGGTTAGGATGGAGACTAGTCCTGAAGATGTTGGTGGTATGCACGCTGCGACTGGCATACTGACTGCAAGAGGTGGCATGACTTCTCATGCTGCTGTGGTTGCTCGAGGATGGGGGAAGTGTTGTGTTTCTGGTTGCTCTGATGTACGTATAAATGAAGCTGAGAAGGTATTGATGCTTTCGCCTTTGACTTGTGGATATATGACAAGGAAAAATATGACTTTTAAAGGACAATTTATGGTTGCTCGAAACTTGCTACTCTTTTTCTAGCTTCTGTAGTAAACCGTATTTGATTAAGTAAACTAAATTGTTGGTGCCATTAATCAAGAAAATAAATGTGGATCATCCATGGGAGAATACTCAATGCCCCAAAAATATAACATGTTATGTATCTTCTTTCTTTGGCTGAATGTGTATTTTGTGATTATTTGGACTCATAATGGTTATACCAGTCATGTTTTTAACTTTTGGACCTCTTATTAGGTAGATCATGAATTGCATTTTTACTATTGAAAACTAGATTTTTTTCTTCCTTGAATTCTTTTATTTTTTTTCTTTACTTGCTAAACATATGAAAAATGATATTTGCAGACGGTCGCAATTGGGTCCCAAGTTCTGAGTGAAGGGGACTGGATATCACTTAATGGGTCTACTGGAGAAGTGATTCTCGGAAAGCAACCCCTCGCTCCTCCTACTCTCACTGGTGACTTAGAATCTTTTATGCATTGGGTGGATGAGAAAAGGAAGCTCAAGGTAATCATCTATGGGTTATGTTAGGGTGCTCACACTATGGAGAATTTATCATTATACTCAACAATTTTGGACACTTCTATACCCTTGTTTTGTACATAGAACTTTTTTTAATAAAGTTATTTTTGGTCAATAGGAGGTGTGTGACATCATCCACATGGGGTGTAATGTCATCGACATGGAGCACATTAGTGTTATTTCATGTTCCATGTGTGTGAAATCACATCCCATGTGGATGACGTCACACTCATCGTAATTACCAGAAATGCCCTTACTAAAGCTCCATTAACAAAACAATGGTATATATGTGTCCAGATTTTGTTGAGTACATTGATAAATTACTCCATAGTGTGAGCACCCTAACATAACCCATAATCTTTTTCTTTTCATATTAAAGTTTAAAGCATTTCTCCTGATGAGTGTTGATTGTGTTATTTTTTAATCTCCCTTGTTGCCTTTTTTCAGTTATTAGTGTTGTTATTATGAGGGAAATTTGGTGAACCCATAACTCGTACAAATCTAGAAAAAAGCTCCCCAACTACTGTTATACACAGACGGATGCTTATCTTCAAAAAATCACAGTTCTGTCCTTAAATTTCTGCCTTAGAAAGGTTTTGCAATAGCTTGATTTTTTTATCATGTAACATTCTCTAATATCAAAAATAAATTTTATAATATTAAAACTGGAAACCATTATTTGAAGTCAAAAGAACAAAAACTCAGACTTTTGGTAAATAATGCTCAGCTAAAACTATCAGCTGACATGCAAGGATAGATTTAGGCTACAATGATTATTATTGTTGATATTAGTAAGTCAGTGTGGTCCATGACCATGGGGGTCTGCCACAGCTGGGAAAGATCCATGGATTTTGAGTCGACACGTATGTCTAATTGCTTGATATGGGCTCCTATCTGAATCAGTTTGATTATGCCATCATGGTTTACGTAAATATGTGCGGGCAAGTGTTAGTCAAGAGGTAGGGGTTCCTTATTGTTGTCTTTCATAATTAATTGTTCCTCATCTTTCAGAAAGATGCTATGTTGTATTTTATCAGTCAATTTGACAATTACTGTCATGACCATGTCTAACGATTGAAAAAGAAAAAAATGTTGACTGCTGGCCATGCTGGATTGCTCCCATTCCTACTGCTACACATTATGCTGTGTGTTTGATTCCTTTCGTCAAATGCCCATATTTTTGAAAGATTATAATACCCCAATTGGATTCACAGTATTGCTTTATATGTCCTTGTCAAACACCCATTTTTTTCTTACAAGGGTTTGTTATTTTGGATTTTACAAACGACTCATCATATGGAAGGATCGTTCCTTGATTTTTCACTTTCTGTTTTTCACCAACAAACAAAAAGCATTAAGAATAGATCTTTTGTTTCATGAAAATGATTTGGGTATCTTTTTCAGTTGAGAGTATTATGGGGGAGACAAATTCTATATGGCCAATGCCTCATAGTTTGTTTCTGAATTACAACTGAATTTTTTGTGGCATACTTCTTTCTTGTTTTTAGCTTGGTTTCTCTCATTTTCTCACACTTACAAATTCTGATATTGGTGATTGAAATTGATTTGACTTGGTTCCTTTTTATGAATTACTTTTAGTTTCCATAATCATATTTTAAGATTGGGAAATTGTGATATTAGGTAATGGCTAATGCTGATACACCTGATGATGCACTTACGGCGAGGAACAATGGTGCGCAAGGCATTGGACTTTGCAGGACAGAGCACATGGTGAGTAGAAACCTTTTGCATATTTTTTATTCCTTAGAAATCAGTGGAAAATGGTTCACTTTGGAAAGTAATTTGTGCATTAGTTTCCCAAGCTTTCATTAGTTATTGTTTTTTTGCAGTTCTTTGCATCAGATGAAAGGATAAAGGCCGTAAGGAAGATGATAATGGCAGTCACTCCTGAGCAACGCAAGGAAGCACTTAATCAGCTGTTGCCTTATCAGAGGTCTGATTTTGAAGGCATTTTCCGTGCAATGGATGGTACATCTTTTCTGCTCTTTTCCAATTAGCTACTGTGCTTTCTTGAAAGTTTTGATGGGGTTGTATGCTAAGCTCATGCATTATGGTTCTTTAACCATGTTACAAGCATATGTGAGGTGGAGAAACCCGAAAAAGCATTTCTCTGCATGGCATTTTGTTATAATTTGAGAAAATGCATGACTCTTATCTTTTTGAAATTTGACCGACTTGAAAGTGGAATAGTTGTATAGTGTGAAATGATGGAGATGCCTGTTTAGAATTTGAGTCTCTAGGTTTTCTTCTTATTGGGGATTTTTCTATGTTGTCATTAATCTCCTATTAGAGCACAAGTATTTATTTGTCAGGGGATGTGGATTTTTAGGTCTTCCGGTCACAATCCGGCTTTTAGATCCCCCACTGCACGAGTTCCTTCCAGAAGGAGACATCGACGAGATTGTCGTCGAGCTAGCTTCTGATACGAACATGACTGAAGATGAAGTTTTCTCGCGCATTGAAAAACTAAGTGAAGTTAATCCCATGCTTGGGTTTCGTGGCTGCAGGTGAGCTTCACATTACAAGGAATAAATATTCCAATTTTACTCTCTCCCACATTCATTCTTTTGGATCGGCACCACTATCATTATGGTTATGGTATCCATATTCTATAATTGTTTTGTTTTTTATACTGCTGGGGTTGTTGTATGTATTATTTCCATCGTTGTGGTTGATGATAGTCGTATTTGTCTTGAACAAGTACGGAAAATATCTCCACACCCCTATCTTTAGGTTTCATATTCCTATAGATCCAAAGGTTTAAAACATATGTCAGAGCATAAACATCTCGAGTTTTATATCTTCTAACCCCTTAAACTAGCTTTACCGACTTGAATGCTAAATTTTTTAACCCAATCAGCTAGTTAAAAGACAGCCCTTTTTAAACCCATATTACCTCTCTCTCTCTCTCCGTATTACCCTATCTCTTTCTCCATATTACCTCCAAATCTTGAGCTCCGACCAGTACTAAATAACATTCTCTCTCTCTTTAGAACTCCAGCAGCTTTCAACGGTGAGTTGCCCTATTCTCTGGCTCTGAAATTTTAGAGAGAAAAAACCCATCTCCCATATCTCAATAGTAAGTTGTTTCTCTCTCTAAAACAAAAACTTGGAGGTCAGGTTTCTATTCTCTGAAATCTTGGAAAGAAAGACCTTTGACAGGCAAGATCAGCATTTCCAATGAAGTAAGAAGACTATAAAGAAAAACAAAACGCACGACTTTTTAGTCCGAAGTAAGAAGATTATAAAGAAAAACAAAACGCACGACTTTTTAGTCCCTCGACCAACGTCTTTTTCCTCTTTCTTTTATTTTTGGGGTGGGTGGGTTGGAAGGAAAGATCCAACGATTCCATACTTCCTTTGAAGAAACAAATTTGAGAGTAAATGCTGCTACTTCATCCCATTCAGTGTTGGCGAGTCATATAGCTTCAAACACATGGCATGGCAGCCATCGATTTGGGTTAAAAGATGGCTTCTTAACATAACCTTAGGGGGCACTGTATTCACCAGGCTTTTAAAGAAGTAGACCACCCAGTTCGACTCCAAGAGGCAAAGGTGGGTATCGACATTGTTGGGTCGCTGATTGGAAAAAGGGACTAGGTCTGATGCCAAGAAAGAGAAAGAAGCACACTTCCAATCATTCCCTTTCTCTCTCTACCTCTCTAACAATGCATTAACATGAGAGATCCCACAAGAGTTTTCAAACCTCAGAGGCCTCATTCTTCTGAACCTTTTCTGGAATAAATTACATGGATCCACTCTTCTGAACCTTTTCAGGAAAAAATTACATGAATCGATCCCTGAGCAGACTTACTTAATTTGGAATTCTTAGGGCCATGGATGAACAATCCTCGGTTCCCTCTGGAGCCACCGACCCGGCAAAAACTTTGAACACTATTTAGTCGGGAAGAATACTGAGAGAGAGTGTGTTGGGGGGGATTTAATATGGAGAGAGAGAGAGAGAGAGAGAGAGAGAGAGAGAGAGAGAGAGAGAGAGAGAGAGAGAGAGAGAGAGAGAGAGAGAGAGAGAGAGAGAGTAGTAGAGAGTAGAGTAGAGAGTAGAGTAGTAGTAGTAGTAGTAGTAAGTAGTAAGTAAGTAAGTAAGTAGTAGTAGTAGTAGTAGTAGTAAGTAGTA
>NW_006499801.1:2161534-2173966 GCF_000471905.2 Amborella trichopoda
AGAGAGAGAGAGAGAGAGAGAGAGAAGGGGATTGGGAAGAATCACGATGGAGCAATTTGGGGGATTGAGATGTGAAGAAAGAAAAAGGATTGTCTTGTTTGAGTTAAAAAATATAATTAAAATGGGTAAAAGTGGTCTAGGAGGTTAGAAGACATAAAACTTAGGATGTTTTAGTTCCAATATATGTTTTAAAACCTTGGATATGGAGATATGAAACATAAAAATAAAGGGTTGAGAGATATTTTTCCGAACAAGTACTTACCAATAATTCTGAGTTGGTGACTTATTGCCATGCTTAAGAAACACAATGATATTTTTCAATGCATACTTATTCGAATATCCGTTTGTTATAGCCTACCACGAGAAATTATCTTGTGGAATCATAAAAGTCTTAAAATTTTATATCTGTATATCGGCAATTATTATATACAACATGGCCAAATTGTTTGGTGATTCTGATTCTTCAAATTGTAGACTGGGAATTTCATATCCAGAGCTAACAGAAATGCAATCACGTGCTGTTTTTGAGGCATCTATTACTGTGACTCGTCAAGGTTTCCAGGTTTTTCCTGAAATCATGGTTCCCCTAGTTGGTACACCCCAGGTATGCCTAAAAGTTCCCGCCAAAAATATACTTTTCGCTTATTCCACAAAATTGAAATAAAACCCTTGGACATTGGTGAAAAAGAAAAACTCTTAGACTATTGTTGATTTTCCTGTAAGTTATCATATATTTGGATCTTTCAATGGAATTAAATTCAATAATATTATTGAATTTATGAAAGATAATTGGTTTCTGAAAATTTTGGGCATTAGCTGGTTTCAGTAGAGAAATCTTGTTGGTTAGTGAAAATAGTTTCATTTTTATGATTTTCTTGAAATTTATGTAAAAAGTCTCTCTTTTATGTTGTCTGAGAAATTATTTTGAGTTCTTTGAGGTGAGCAGGAATTAAAGCATCAAGTGAATGTGATACGAAGTGTTGCAGAGAAGGTATTTGCAGAGATGGGTAGCTTTCTTAGCTATAAAATTGGGACAATGATTGAGATCCCTCGGGCAGCTCTGGTGGCAGATGAGGTACCCACTTTTCAGAAGATCCCTCATACTACACATTGGCACATCTCTCTCACTGTTTCAGTTTGTTATCCTCAACTTATCCTACACTTACAAAAAAAAGAAAAAGGTTTTAAATCTTTTCTACAAAAAGGAAAATGTTTTAATCTAATCAAGATGTAGCTCTCAAACCATTGGGAGAAAAGATCATGGACATATAATTAATAAGGAATTGTATCCTCAGTTTTCATGCATTCTTGATGATTTTGGGGGAATGCATGGCTCTGAGAAATCACCTTTTCTTTGAGTGGGCCATTGTCCTAATATAAATGAGGGACACTTGGAGAAAATATGGAGCATCTTCGCAGATATTTATTTTTATTTCCTTTTAATTTTGAATTTGATGAGATTATATGTTGTTTTGTTAGTAGATAGCAGATGAAGCAGAATTTTTCTCCTTTGGGACCAATGATCTAACACAGATGACGTTCGGATATAGTAGGGATGATGTGGGCAAGTTTTTGCCCATTTACTTATCCAATGGTGTGCTTCAAAATGATCCTTTTGAGGTTTGGCTGATAAGAACTGATCTTTCATTTATATGTTGTTTTCATTTTCGTCAAATTTATTTAGCTATTTATGTTGTTGTAGGGAGTACACATTTATCTATTATGTTTCTGTCTTACTAATTATCACCAATTTAAAAATAGATTTGAGGGGGGCTTCTCCCTGTGCATGCCACACTCTTTTGCCTTGTTTTCTCTTAGATCATGCTTCTATCTGGCGTTTTGTAGGAGAAAGTTCTTTTTTCCCCTTTTCTCTCTATTTCCTTCTTTGTTCTAAAGTTTGTAAATATTTGTTGCATCTATTTAATTGTGGGTTTTGTGATCATTTGATCATGGTATAATTTCAGGTGCTGGATCAAAGAGGTGTGGGTCAGTTGATCAAGATTGCAACAGAGAGAGGCCGTAGAGCTAGACCGGACTTGAAGGTGGCAATCTTTATCTCTTCTCATCTGTTCCTAAAACCTTAAATATGACTTCCCTTTTTGAAGAAGGTGATACATACATGAGAAATATAATTTAAATTCCAAAAAAATCAGAATGTAACAGATATTTGAAAAAAATTACGAATGCATGCCACTTTTTTTCTTGAAACCACAATAGATACCTTAGAATTGGTAATCGTTTCACCATGAATTCCTCTCTTCCTCTCTCTTCCTGTGGAGGAAATGCTCTTTGATTTTCTCATTCTTGGGTCATTTTCTTGTAGGTTGGCATATGTGGAGAACACGGCGGAGAGCCTTCATCGGTCGCGTTCTTTGCAGAGGCGGGTTTAGATTATGTCTCTTGTTCACCATTCAGGTTCTTCACAACTTGCATGCTTTTAGAATCACTATAGTAATACACTCCGCTTTTATATTTCATCTTGAGACTGAGATTTCATCTCTCCCTTTTATGGAAGAAAAGAAAGTGCTTCTAGTATGAATATGCTCTCTTTCTCTCTCTCTCTCTCTCTCTCTCTCTCTCTCTCTCTCTCACATACACACATGTGCGCACAGACCAATTTTCATGCTGCCTATTTTTCTTATTTAAATATGTTTTTTGTTGTATATCCATGTATTTTTCCTGCATTTATGCCCATCTAAGTTCAACTTGTTATATATACCCGTATTAATAGCTATGTTTTGAAAGATAGTAATATATATGTTTTGAATGTGTTGTTGCAGGGTACCAATTGCTCGGTTAGCAGCAGCTCAAGTAGCTGTCTCATAGTTCAACATGCATTTTGAGGAAGAATTATGGATACAATTGATTAAAATTACAGAAAGACAGTTACATGCGGAAATTATATTTGTAAAGTAATCATTGGCCATATAGGGAGTGTCTATCTCCTGTTCTTTTTAGCTACACGAGGCAGCTTTGGAAACATCACAATCCCATTTACTGTAAAAATAAAAAAATGATGCAATTTATGTAGTAGTATTGTTGCTTGTGGACTGTTTTGGTTTACATATTTTTTCTACATCTGAAACATATACATTAATTCTAAATAGATTGCTCATACCTACCAAGGAATAAAGAGAAGCTGACTGAATCTCTATTTTACATATACATTTGTAGAAGTGCAGCAGAAAGAGAGAGAGAGAGAGAGTATGGTTGTCATCACCATGACTAGAGTGATGAGCAAAACTTGACAATATCATGAAACAATTTAAAAAAAAAAAAACTTGACAGTATGGTTGGGACATATGTGATGTGTCACAAAATTCAAATTTTTTTTTTTTAAAGTTTGAGCTTGGTCAATAAAATAATTGTAGCCACCCAATTACACATCCAATGGTCAAAATTAATGTGACCATTTTGTATCAAAAATAAATGGTCTCGTTCTATATTTTCCCTAGATCTAAAGTAGTGAGTTAAACATTATTGTATTGACTATTTAGTGAAAGCCAAAGGCAAACACGAGAGTGAGAGTAGGAAGAGAGAGATGAGGAAACGAGTTTGAGCCAAAGGAAAACATGAGAGAGAGAGGGCAGTGTGAGACAGGGAAACGAGTTTGTGATTGTGAGAATGAGATATGATTGCATTTTATATCAAAATGAGAGAGAGACGACATGGCATTCTCTTAGAGGCAAGCTTTCTATGTTTCCCTGCTGCATAACATATTTTCCCTATCCAAACATTCACTTTAAATGGACGGTTGAGATGATCTTAGTTATAATGTTACGTCTCTACACTATTTTATTTTTAAATTTTAATTTTTTTACGAAATATTTTGATACTGAAGTTTGGGCGTCCACTCCTCTCTAAAACTCTTATCTGTAAAAATATAAAAAAATATTCTCAATAAAATAAAATAACCATAAGTACCCTTGATAGTTTCATGGGGTATTTAAGTTATTATTTTTTATTGAAAGTTTTTTTAGTAATTTTTTAGGTGTGTCCCATTGATATGATGACACATACTAAATTTCATATTCACATAATTTGTAAAAAAAACCTAAAAATAAAATACTCTGACGCATTGAATTTAAATTAAACAATCAGTGCCTTATTTGATCAAAATTGGATGGCTAGATGGGGAGAAGCATATATCAGACTTAACTATAACGTTTAACTCGTGAAAGAGTGGGAGACAAAAGAGTGGGAGACTCGTGAAAGAGTGGGAGACAAGGGTGTGTGTATGTGTTTGAGATAGAGTGCTTTGAGAGTGATTGCATTCTCTTTTTTTTTTTGAGATTGTATTTTTTTTTTGGTAGATAAGTGGGGAATATGTGCCTCTACCTGTTTTTAAAAATACTTAATGGTTCTTGAAAGCGGGAATGAAAACCTAAACCGATAGCTGAGGTTGAAAATATGTGCATAAACTTTATTTCTTGATGGGTGTGAAGACAAAGTTTTGATAGAAAGAAAACTTTTATTCGAAATTTCAATAATTCTTTGGCCTTAGTGGGCTGCATAAACAGTGTCTTTCTTTCTCTCTATATCTTTCTCTCTGAACAAGTTTCTCTCTCTAGGCCTAGTGACCTCTGTCACCAGTCTCTAATTTTTCTCTCTAAAGTTAGTCTTTGTGGCCTCTCTCTTAACCTTAAAGTTCTCTTCTCTCTTATTGGCTCCCTTAATAGGACTACAATACTATGTCATATTACCTCATCTAACTTCTTATGACATTATTGTCAAAAAAAAAAAAAATGTCAAAAACTTCTTATGACATATGGACTTCTAAATGCTAACTAATAAAACCTAGCAATGATATTTTTAACAAGAGAGAGAGAGAGAGATTGCATACTCTTAACTTGGCATTTCTCATGAGAAAGAGAGATATTGGATCCCTTGTGTCTAACTTCAAAGATGGAGATAGATAGAGAGAGAGAGAGAGAGAGAGAGTGCATTCTCTCATGACGTCCAAAAATTTCTCATAAGAGAGAGAGGCGTGTGCATTCTCTTTACTTCTTATTTTCTTACTAAAGTATTTATAGTTTATACTCGCAGTAACATCTGTAGTCAGATACTTTTTCAATGGCGTGAAATCGCATTGATTCAATCAAATACTGGAACACCCCATTTTCTCTCTTTGAAAAGAAGCCTAACCCACAACAAACACTGTCATGGATTCCTTGCTAGCCAGCTACGCTTCCTCCTCAGACGAAGAAGAAGAAAAACCAGAAGAAGATCTCCCCTCCTCTAAAACCGCCTCCAGATTTAGCGAAGAAGCCCCTTCCTCTAAACCCACCTCCAATATTCTCTCTCTTCCCCCTACCACCTCCAAATTTGGTCCCCTTTCTCTCTCTTCTTCTGAACCCACCTCTATCTTTTCCTCTCTCCCTCCCCCCAAATCTAATGCGGTGGAATCAGACGTTCTCTCTAGACCCACCTCTGAATCTAGTTCCCTTTCTCTGTCTAATGCTAAGCCCACCTCCAGTTTCTCCTCCCTCTTCTCCTCTCTCCCTCCTCCCAAGTTTGATGCAGACAAAGACGGTGCTCCATCCACTTCCAGAAATGGCCCCTTTTCTCTTTCTTCCAGTAAAACCTCCTCCGATTCTACCCCTAAATCCTCCTCTCTCTTCTCCTCTCTCCCTACTGCGAAATTCAACGATCCCTCTTTTTCCTCTTTCCCCAAAAAAGTCGTCCTGTTTACGCCTCCTTCTCCTTTCACTTCCCCTCCCTTAAAAACCCTAAAACATGATGGTACCAAGCATGAAGGAGAAGATGATGAAGAAGACGACCTCAAAAAACCCTCTAAATCCAGGACAAAATCACCCCCCAAAACCCACTCTTCAGGAATTACTTCTTTTCTCCCCCCACCAAAAAATACCCTGGGGTTAGCGCCATTGGGAAACAGTACTCAGAGAAGATCTATGATAGAAACTGAAGCTCCTGCACCTGATAAGAATGCAACCAATGTGGGTCTTTCATCAGATAATAGTACAACCAATATGGGTTTTTCATCAGATAATAGCACAACCAATATGGGTTTTTCATCAGAGAGCTTGAATTATGCCTCAGAGGCTTATGGTTCTCAAGAAACTGGTTACCCTAATTGGGTTTCTTATGAACAAGGTTCAGAGTATAGTAGTGGTGAATATTATGCAGGGAATTATGAGAATTATAGAAATAATGGTTCTGGGGTGGCAAATTGGGCTGATAACCAGCCTGAGTCTCTGGTTGAGAATGTAAGTAAATTAGAGAGAAAGAGGGGGAGGAATGAGATTCCCTTGAATGTGATTGAAGTGAAGCAAGATCAGTTGATTAGTAAAAGGCCAAGAGAGGACCAGGTCAATCTAACTGGGATTGCTTTTGGACCAGCTTATCAGGTTTGGGGTTCTTCTTCTTCTGTTGTTTTATAAGTTTCTCTTAGGTTAATGTAGTCGGGGTTGATTGATTCATGAATTTTGAGTTTATGGCTTAATTTGATACATTTGAGTTGTTGATTGATTGATTGAGCCTTTTTTCTTTGTCCCTCTTTTGATCTCTTTCTTTTTGTTTTCCTTTTGTGTGGTGCTCTTGTTGCTGCATATGTTATTGTTTGTCTATACTTCTTGTCACATATTAATCTATGACTCTTTTACTTGATGAATGAATTGTTTATTATCAAGGAGTAAACAACACTTGGCCTTCTGGTTATCAGCATTTACTAATTACAAGTATTGAGCTTTTTTCTATGAACAAAAATAAAATTTGAAGTATTTGTTGTGTTCAAGCTGTGTAATTTATTTAACTGAAAGATGGTTCCTCTTCTAATTTAGTAGGACTGTGGATATACTTTCTTTAACCTACAACTTTATGTTGTATTGTCTATCTGGTTCCCCTCAAGGACATCGCATCCCTGAAATTATGTACTAGTCTGGAACAAAGCTGGATATTTGTCTAGTTAGTTTTGAAATTTATGATTAAGGGTCCCATCATTTTGTTGGCTCCATAAGTATGTTGGAAAATCATTTTACTTAACTCCATAAACATGAGAATTTTTTTCATCTTTTAAGAGTCATGTTTTAGAAGGAAGTAGAAAATTTTTCCATAGCTAGGTTGATTTCAATACTTGGGTTAGGACTGTGATTTGGCAACCATGTCGCCCCATCCATACCACTCGACCATTTGTATCCTTCCAAAGCTCTCCCCTCCTTATCTCTTATAGCTCCATCAAAATGTGCTATCTCCAAATCACTTTTGAGGAAATGCTTGAACTTGAGTTTGTGGCACTACTCCTACAGAATCCAAACGTTCTGGATCCTAATATCCTGTGGAAAACTCCTGAGACCTCAGATGTTGTGATCAAAAAAATTGGGAGAAGTTCTGTCCTTAAATGATTCAAGCAATGCAAAAAGACTTCCGCGGACACTATTCATACAGAAAGACTTCCAAGGACGCAATCCATATGTAAATCTTATGCCTAGTTGAAAATTTTGTTCTTACTCATCCACAAGAATTATATATCATGGTGAAGGGATGGAAAACGCTGGAAACCTTGTATTAACCATGAACAGTCCATGTGATAATAGTTTTTGAGGCCCAACTAGTCTCCACTTTGGCACCATGAACAACCACTTTGAAGCCTCACACCCTCCACTTTAGATTCATAACCAAGAGTTCATAGTATATTCTCTATTTATTGTCATCTAGTCATCCTATTTACTCATCGGATACTTGCCTAGAAAACTCAAGGCCATGATGCTGAAAATGTTTCTTCTTGAGAATGTTTACGTTCCACACAGGCCATGAGAAGTGTACAAGAAATTTACTTCTTGAAGGAAGAAAGGGACATTTTCTTACTTAGTGATCAAGAGAGACCTTCATAGCTTTATCCCAAAGCTAAAAACATAGAACGGGTGTGATTATGTGCAAGAAAGACCTATTGATCTCCACGTTCTTGTTTGTTTTTTATAACTGCCTGACAATTTTCATAGTGAGAGCTACTACTAAAGGAGGTTTTTTCACTTGTACTATATGCTTATCAGAAGTGACTTGAGTTCCTGTTCAGGAAAGCTAGGTGGGAGAAAGCCCCACTGAAAGATGTGGCACTTAATCGTTGCCTCACAAAAACAAGATAATAGTGATATATCCTCAAAATCAGGATCTCTAGCATTCATTTTTTGAAGGAAGAGTAAACAATCAGTAGACCATCTTATTCGACGGCCTAATCTCAATCCATTGTCCATGAAAAATGACTTCAATTGCATGACTGAGAAGAATATCTCCCTTGAAATCTTTTACTTAAGTGGTCAGATAGGTCTCAATTAGTCAATAAATGAAAGCTTTCAAGTCTAATATACAGTAAATGAGAAAAAAAATCCCTTACTAAATAGTAAATCGAAACATTGAACTAGTATCATTTAGTTTTTCATTCACGAAAGCCTGAGTTGAACTTACAGTTTCAAGGTTTCATTTTTGGGTGTTATTGAAGCAGGATTGGTAAATGTTGGTTTGAAATCTGTGCTTATTATAGTCAACGGTTCAGAAATATGAGCACAAAAATCTGATTTGGATTCTGGTTTTCCTGAAATGATCAGAGTTCATTAACATTTTCGGCAGGTTTGAAAGTAACTCGTGCTGGTTCAGTTATGGATAACTATAACTAATATTTTGATACGTACTATAATGTACAGTCTAGGATTGTGAATTTTTAGAGTTCCTTTGATTTTGACAAGTACCATGTAGTCAATACCAGCTTCTCATTAACTATTAAACATTGACAGGTATTGAAACTCTCAGCTTGATTCATGAAGTGTTTAACTTGTCTTTCAGTTTTTTTTTTTTGAATGAAATCAGTTAGTTATTTTCACATGCAACCTTTAGAAACTTCCATTTTCAGAATTCGTTCTTTGCTGTATTGAGTCGCCAAGCATGCCAAAAACTAACTGTAAATGGGAAAACATCAAAGACCTGATGATTTCTACTTTCAATGATTGGAGACGAACTCTCTCTCTCTCTCTCATTCTGTTTGTATGATGGAAATTTGTTTTATGCAGCCTGCTCCCCTCTCTCTCTCTCTGTTTGTATGATGGAAATCTATTTTATGCAGCCTGCTCCTTCAAACGCAGGAAAACCATCAAAACTGCACAAAAGGAAACATCAAATCAGTTCATTGTACTATGACATGAGACAGAAAGAGATGGAGCTTGCTGAGAGACGGGCCAAGGGGCACCTTACCAAAGCTGAAACCCAGGCCAAATATGGGTGGTGAACTAATTCCTCATTTTTGCCAAAACTTCAAAAGTGTAACTTTGTTAACCAAATTTTAAGTGATGAATATTTAATTTGAAAATTTGTTTCATGCGGGCTGGACCGTTTTTCTACATATGCGGTCTAGAAAGTATAAAGTATCCATCTTAAAGATGGATGCAAGTAGCTGTTCCATCTAAAAACAATGGAAACTAATGGTCCAAATGTTTCCTTGCTAGAATTTTTTTTTTAGTTTTTAAAATTATTTATTTTTTCATATTCATGATTTCCATGTTAGAGTTTACATTTCCTTAAAAATTAAGTCTTAAAATGCATCTCAAAAATAGATTTATTAAGAGGCCTGCAGTTCTACATATGCAGGCTTGGCCTAATAGAAACCGGGTCCATTTAATTTTGAGTGATGTGTAATACTCTCTCTCTCTCTCTACCTATCTGGAGCCATGTTATGTGTTTGTGCCATGAAACTTGGAGGATCACTAGCATCTCTTAGGCCTATATCCCACTTGTGCTTGTATGCAAATGAAATTAACTTGGATAGCAAAGTTTTTTTCTCTCTCTATTTTTCCCTTCATTAGCAGAAGCGAGAAGGTGATTGTGCAAAGAAAAAAGTAGGAGGAGCATCCTCCCCCTTGGCATTACAGTGGCATGTCCACGATGAATGTTACAAAATTGATGCTCCAATTCCAAATTTCTCCCTCAAATGTTGATGCACTTTTTTCTATAGTTTCTATGTATGGTCTTTCTTATCCTGTCATGGTATTTTCTATCTGGACGCAGTGTGAGCTCATTCTACTCTCTCTCACAGAAATTCTACTAAATGTCAAACTCAAGTGTTAACAGGCTTTATAAACCATCAAATTAAGTTGCACCTGCCTCAAAAATTTATTAGAAAAGTTTGTTTCAATGATAAAAAATCGTCTTGACATCAGAAAAAATGGATTTCAAGTCTTGTAAATAGTGCATTTTGTACTACATTTTTTAGATTGTTAATTTTCAAAATTTTCAAATGCTCGTGGATTTGTTCGATCTACATTAATTTGAAGCTTTAAAGTTTATATATAGAGACGAAACTAAAATTTCAGACCATCACAAAAGGTTTCAGTATTGAAACATCTGTCGATACTATTTGATGGTGATGGCACGTCTTACTTTGATTGTTTAGGGACCTCAGCCTTATAAAAACCACGCCATAGAATGGAAACACCTGTGAATGCATTGGGGAGAACATTTTGCCTATCGATGAGGGAGATCTAACAAATGTCTCAACTATAGGGAGATAGTCAACAGAACTCTCTCTCTCTCTCTCTCTCTCTCTCTCTCTCTCTCTCAAATATAGAAGTTCTTCAAGATGCCAAGTCAATTCTAGTGTTCAACAAGCTAATTGAATACGATGGAGAGAATATCTGTTTATAAGGTTCTTAGAATTCATATCATAAGCCAATAAAAAATAGCAACCTACTTGATAGCTTCATGCACTCTTTAAGCTCTACACACCTAGAAGGAACAACATTCCACAAACCATATCAACAAAAAGACAGAGAGATCCACATATCTAAAACGAAAAGCACTAGACGTACCATGTCAACAGAAAGAAAGAGAGAGAGAAAGAGAGAGAGAGAGAGAGAGAGAGAGAGAACCACTGAAAATGTCATGGCAGAGGCCCAGAGAGGGGGCACAATACCATTTAATTACTGAAAGTGTAATGGTAGAGGCTCAGATTCATGAAATTATAAATTACTGCAAACCGCACACTTCATAAGTTTGATCAGCCAAAAGGAAAGGACTTCTGTTAATACGTATCAAACAGACCACAAAATATTATTAGTAAGGAAATAAAATAGTACAAAATTTGGGCCATGTGACATTCAATAAGTTAGTAATCCTCAACATCATTCATCAGTTCATTATGCCTCCTATAGCAGAGGAACTTCAAAATTCCAAAAAAACATCGAGATCAATGGGTTGCCAAGGAAGAAACCCGAAAAAAAGAACCGGGAAAACCATGCCAGCTTCTCGTGCTCTTTAGCAGTATACCACCATCAAATTAATCACCCGTGTGACCCCTCAACCAGTTCAAAGAATATCAAACAATTATTTGATTTATTCGAGCTTATCCGATTGCCAAAGCAGCTGGAGCTAGCATTTGATCCAATTAACAACCCACCTTTCACTTCCTATTAACAACCCACCTTCACTTCTCTCTCTCTAAAATTTACATTGTGTCGACCTGATATTCTCCTTTGCAACCATCTTTGAGATCAGCTTACTGAGCTTCACGGCAAAGGGTCCTGGCTCCACAATATTAACATCCACCCTATCCTCCGAACACCACTTTCCAGGGACCACTCCATTTCGTGGTCGCTTCAAAATCTCACTATCAATTTTGTTCAGGATAGGATCATCCTCTTGAAACCTCCTTGCAAATGCAGCCCCGCTATTTGTCATATCCTCGAAGTGAGTTAGATTAAGGAAATTTGGATCTGATTTTGGAGGGGTGTCCCATACTAAGAACCTCAAGTCAGTATTCACTGTGGTGTTCTGGAATTGAGGTGAGTTGCAGAGAACCGTATGGAAATAAGCTTCTAATGGGAGGAGAACATTGGTGAAGTACATTAGAACTCTTCTAGGTAGGTTGTCATATCCAGTAACACAGTATTCCATAAAAGATCTACTCAAAATAACCCACGGAGAACCTGTTGCATACAAAATGAAAAAGATAAAAAAAGAATGAAAGTGGCATTATCACTTCCTTTTGGAAGCTAAAATCATATTAACAATTAGCTAGCTAGGTCTGAATCTCTGAAGATTCAAGGGAAGTGTGACACAACATAATTTAATGAAGTGAAGATGACAACTTCTAATAAAATGGCACAATCGTTTCTTTCTTTGATAAATAATCTATCTAGTATCTGTTCTTATAATGTCTTCCTGTTTATTACAATGCAAATTCTATATTAACGAAAAAATTGTGTAGGTTATTTGGATTTTTATCTTCACAAAAGAACAACTTCTTTCTCGACAACAATGATTTTCCCTCGACTAGAAAAGTGCCAACATATCTCATTGCAAAAGCACCCCTTAGTTCTCATAGTAAATTAATCAGAACTTTTAAGTCAGTTATAGTTGGAACATACTTGCAAAAGTTGAGCATTCTTCACAGCGAGCATATACACAGCCCCCACCTCCCCCTCCCACCCC
>NW_006499801.1:2180643-2204370 GCF_000471905.2 Amborella trichopoda
TACTACGTAACGTAAACTTAAAAGTTAAGTAGTTACGTTTCGGGTTTCGGTTACGTTACTATAGGTAGGTAGGTAGGTAGTACTCTATACTATACTTATATATATATATATATATATATATATATATATACACCTCAAAATATCACCATTAAATTTGGCACAGATCTCTAAAAAAATTATCACATGAGTGTGAGACTTGATTTTTCTAGAGATCTGTGCCAATGTTGATGGTGATCATTTAAGGTCCTACTATAGGACCCTAAATGATCCTATAAGACCTTCCCCCACCCATATGTTTGACAGGGATATCTAAAAAGGTCAAATCCTACAATCATGTGATAACTTTTTTACAAATCAATGTCAAATTTAATGGTAATCTTTTGGAGTCCTACACACATGGGTAGGAGAGGGTCCTATAAGATATAATTTATATTAGGTATCAACATTAAACTATCAAAGCACCACACCTCTAAATTTTGTTGAAAGGTATGGTTATGGTTTCGAAAAACCTGTCGATGGATTGAAAATTTATTTTCAGTTCTAATTATTAAATTTTAAATTCAAAAAAATATGTAGGTCGCACAAATATATAAACTCTTGAAAATCTTGAAAATAGACAACCAAAATAATATATTTAGATACACTATTTTTATGAACTAAATCATTTTTTTATATCCATCATCTAGAGGTTGAGATGATCAATTGGATGGTTTTTTACATTCAAGAAAGCTTTTTTCTGTTATTTTTTGAGATGCACCTTACTTTTGTAGCATAAAGTTGACACTTTGGATAAATTTTTTTCTTATATATGTCCTAAAAATATTTACACGTATATTTGCTCGTTTTATTTAGACTCAACAAAGTGGTTAGTCTAAGACCAAATGACCTGGACCCAACACGGGTGAGCCAGGGGTTTGGGTCTTGCTAATCCAATCAAGTCGGGGTTGACATAAACTCGACCCGACTAATCAACACCTCTACAACTAGTCATTGAATTGATGAGGGGCTTAGTCTAATAAAAAGTGGTTTTACTGCTGGTCAAATTAGTTCGACCGAATCTTATAGAAAATAAAATAGAAATAATAGCTAAAAAATATAAAATATATTAACAAAGTTGTCCAACTTTATTTAATCAGTCAAATAGGTCTAAACCAACCTCTTCAATTGGCCCAAATTCGTTAAATATTAATTTTGACTTCAACGAAAGTTAGGTTTTTACTTTGGCCAAAATTCGTTAAATATTAATTGGCCAAGACATTGACCTGTGTGTGTTGGACAGGTCAATTTGATCTGGCCTTTGAGAACTTTTAGTTATAGACCATGTTACATATACACTGATGATGCATGTGTCAATGTCTAACACACACACGAGCTCCAAAAATGTCAATATCAAAATTAGCTTTTAAAATGCATTGAAAAAATTGACATTAAAAAAAAAAATTATGAAATTTTAAGGATAGGAATTAGAAAAAAATAATGCCTAGATTTATAAATTATGGTGACATTCGCAGAAAACCATGAACATATGCACCAGTTCCCTAGACCATGGCCCCTAATGTATTTCCTTTTTAAACATATTTTTTACATAGGAGCATAAAAGCATACACATGGTGTGTACTCTATACATTTGACATAAAGAACTCAATTTAGTTCATGGCTCATAAATAAGCTCAAAACAAAGACAATGATTTCATACAATGGTTGTATCATAGTATAATGCAATCACACTTCTTAAAAAATCATGTTTGTGGTGTTTGTATGACCCAAAATTTTTCACACACTCTTTTCATCTCAATAATCAATCTAAAAAAAAAACAACTAATATGCACTCTCCTATATAGTCAAAATGAGTCACTCCAACAATGAATCTAGACCATCTATTTGATGACTTTTAAGATCTAGGCCTTTATGAATTCAAAATCATTTTTTTTTTTTTAATATTGTTAATATAACGATAATAAATTATCTAAATTTTTTGAAAAGAAAAACAATATTCTAATGTCTAGATCTAAGTATCTCACCAAATGGACATCCTATATTAATTGGGCTAAAAAATACCTTTTAAATTGTAGTTTTCAATTTTTTCATTCTTTTTTTTTTTTTGTTATTGTTCATTAGAATTGAAACATTGTATATTTTAAAATTTAGATCAAACAAATGGCCCTAACATGGTTTTTGAAGGTCATTGCATTATATTACTATACAACTGCCGCATGAAATCATTGCTCTAAAAACAATTTTAAAATGAGTGTGGTTTATAGTTTATATCATTTATTTTAGTTGGATGGTATAGATTTGACACATATTTTAAAACAATGTAAAAATAACACGTCTAGTATTAGATTTACGCTGCTCCAATAAATTTGATAGCGTAGATCACTGCAATCTTATATTTTACAAATAAAATTGCAATCTTACATAAACTTTTTCCCATTTAAAATTGTTCCGATACGGATGATGGAGATGAGCTATGCATAGAGAAGTTAAATTGTGTCATATCACTACATGTCTCTACCCTTGGTATTCGAAATGAACGATAATAAGTTATTTATTACAATAATATCAAAAAGCTTTAAATAAAAGGTTGTATATTATATTATTTTATTTTATTTATAAATAAGTCATAATTATTTTTAGTTATTGAATATGAAATTTAATAAAATGAAGTGGGTTACAACATTCGAAAAATTTTATTTTAGGTTTTGTGTCCAATCAATGACACATCCTCCACCACTCAATTTCATATCTCAATGTCAATAATGATTGTGACATCTTTTATCAAAAGTAAATGATTTCATCATATGTATATTTATTTAAATAAATTACTTTTTCTAAAATTTATTAAGGATTGTTGCAACAATTCAAATTATATCATGATAAAATAAAAGCAAAATAAATTTATAAAAAATATGTGTCACTGGAATCGTGTGCAACAAGAGTGAGCTATTTCCAATGGAGCTTGATTGCAAGGAGAATTCCCTCTCTCCAATGGATCCAAAGACCCTAACAAGGAGAACAACTCTCAAGGTTAGACTGGACTGGTCAGTCAAAATGTCGATTGGTATTTTGCTAGTTTAATTTAAAGTAAAAATCTGATAAAAAGTCAATGTATGATTGATTTTAGCCGGCCAAAGACCATTTAAACAAAATGGATAATTTTTTTAATATACTTTACATTTTAAATCCAATACTGTAATTTTATTTGTTCTTTTAAAATTTCAACTGTCAAACCAGATTTGGCAAAAACATATCCCTCACCTATTTATGGGCACGTCCAATCCTCGTAACACTAATTAGAAGATAACTATTTCTTGGCTTACTAGATGTTTTTAAGAAAGAAAAAATTTATATAAGATTGCAACTTTATACTATTGAATTAAGGTGCACTTCAAAAATCCTACAAAAAAGAGTGCTTCGGTGTTGGAGAGCCCTCCAATTGATCATTTCAACCTCAAGTTATATCGATATGAAGAAAAAAAAAATTCAAATTCAAAAGGAAAAAGTTTATATAAGGGATGCAACCTTATAATGTAGAACTACGGATGCCCTTCAAAAATCTATCGGAAAATGTAGTTGTAATGTTGAAAAGCCTTTTGATTGATCATTTCGACATCGAGATGTATGAATATGAAAAATAAAAAGATTTTAAGTCTCAAAAATAGTACATTTTATAACATATTATTGACCCTGTCCATTTTCAAGATTTTCATATGTTTATAGATCTACTTGATTTTAGCCATGTTTGAAATTTAAAATTTTATAATTAGATATAAAAATAGATTTTAAGATAATCCTAAGAATATTTTACATCAAAATTATGTACCATGATAAAATTTGAAGGTGCACCTTATCTCTACACCTACGGATGTATCTGTATGTCAACTACACTCAATTCAAAATATGGTGCATAATGAAACAAGTTATTTGAACTGACCATTTTCAAGATTTTTAAGTGTTTATTGATCTGTTCAATCTGTATAATTTTTAAAATTTTAAATTTCATAAATAAGAATAAAAATAAATTTCAGGCCATCATGGGATTTCTGACACATGAATGATATCTCTAAGTAAATTTTAGAGATGCGCCTTACTTCTACAGTGTGAGGAGGCAACCATATACAAACCTCACCCTTTAAAGAAAGCAAAATTCGAGAATATCATGAGTGAGGAGGTGCATGGAATTAAAAAATAGTTGAGGAGTTTATCTCCATCTATAAAATAGGGCAGTTTAGTCATTTTCCATCTCAAAATAAGAGACTTCACTGTATTGTACTCGACATATTCTGCATGGTCTCCAATATTTATATTTAAGGGTTGGTCCCATCCAAACATGAAAAAATCTATTTAATATATTATTAATAAATAACAATTAATATTTAATAAATGACAATTAATATATGGTATGTTGGTCAGGTGAGGAGGCAGTGTACCATACGCAACGAAAGGCAGAAATGTGCATGAAGCATAAATTTGCAGTAAATTGTATCGGACTCGGTTTGAATTAAATATATTTTTAAATATAAAATAATTTTAAGTTTTAGAGAATACATCATCTTTAATATGGTGTTCATGAATATGACAAAAAAAAATTAAAATTTTAAATATAATTGTTTTTAGATGGACTACCTATTTGCATATATCTTTAAGATGGATGCTCGTGTAATGTAGAACAGCGGTCCAGCTCACGTAAAACAATTTTTCAATTGTATTTACATCCAACTGTTTTTGAAACTTTAAATTTCATAATTAGAAAGAAAAATAAATTTTAAGGCCATGAAAAAGATTTCAAATATTTAAAAGTATGTTTAACTTTGATTATTTATTGTCTCAGCCTTATAAAAACCACACCCTTTCCTTATTCATGGGTGGATATCTCACTTATCATTTATAATACATTGGGTTTAAACGGGCAAACTTGTTGGCTGACTGGCTGGTATAAAGATCATGGCCATTTGCATATAATGAGTGGGTCCCTTATCGGGCATTGGCGTCCTCTGCGCCTCACCACCACCCAAAAAAAATAGTAAAGCAAAAAAATAAAATAAAAAAACAAATTATTATACGATTGTGTCCCACCTCTCTTACGCACACATTAAGTGTCATGAGCGTATGATATCTTAATATATAAATTTTATGAGAAATTGGATCTTTTCTCACCCATGTGTGTAGGATTCAAAAGGATCACCATTAAATTTAGCATGAATCTATAAAAAAGTCAAATCCTACACCTATGTGATAACTTTTTTAGATATATGTACTAACTTTAATGATGATCCCTTGGGGTCCTACACATATGAGTGGGAGAGAGTCCTATAGGATAATTATTCAAATTTTATATACATAATTGCTTATAATAATACACTTCAAGTTTTATAATGCATAAAGATGGTTTGGATCACCAAAACTTCGATTGCGTTATACTTTATAAAAAAGAGTGATAAATAGTTACCTGGAAGCTAGAGAAATGTCATTACAAAACATTAAAAAAAGGAAAAAGTTTATACGAGGATGGTACCTTATAATGTAGAACTACGGATGCCCCTCAAAAATCCATCGAAAAAGGTAGTTTTAATGTTGAAAAACCCTTTGATTGATCATCTCGACATCGAGATGTATAATTATGAAAAATAAAAAGATTTTTTACAATATATTATCTACACCATTCATTTTCAAGATTTTCATATGATTACATATCTACTTGATTTTAACTATTTTTGAAATTTAAAATTTTATAATTAGATATAAAAATAGATTTTGAGATAATTCTACAAACATTTTACATCAAAATTATATACCATAATAAAATTTGAAAGTGCGCCTTACCTCTACACCTACGGATGCATCCGTATGCAAAACTGCACCCTTCAAAAAATAGCTTATTATCATACAAAGCAAAATATTTTATGTTTTGTTGGCCTAATATCCTTTTTTTTTTTTTTGGGACAAATTGTTGGCCTAATATCTGATGGGACAGAAAGCAAAATTTTATATTTTTAATTATAAGGTTTTACAAAGCAAAATTTTATTATTCCCTAAATTACATATTTTTATCAAAAGATGCTTATAAAGGTCTTTATTATATGCATGGATAAAAAGCGAATTGGCTTAAAAGATAGCTTACCCTTTTTTTTTGCGGGGTGAGTCAGCAGGGAGAGGCCCCCAATTGAGTTTACAGATTGTCAAGGGCTAACCAAATAAGCCAGGACTCTAGATTGCCCTTAAATCTAGTTATGTGGGTCTCTCTCAAGAGGTATATTAGTCTAAAGTTGAATATTATATGTTCCTGCCCTTAACAATGACTTGATATATGTAAAATAGATAAATATATTTAAAAACGATTATAAGAGATTAATTATTTAATATATTATATATTTTACTTTAATTCCAAAACCTATCAAATTATGAATTTATCATAATAATGAGTTGGAAAATAAGTATAATTAAATGGGGGAGGTTCGTATAAGTTTGCAACCTTAAACAATCAAATTAAGACACACCTCTAAATTTTATTATAAATATAACTTTGCGGTCAAAATTCTTAGGATGGATTGAAAATCTATTTTCCTCTCTAATTATAAAATCTTAAACTCTGAAAATAGTTCAAATCAAGTAGATCTACAAATAATTGGAAATCTTGAAAATAGATGGTCCACATAACGTGTTTACAAGATTTACTATTTTTAAGACTCTGAAATTTTTTTTTTCTTCTCGACGTCAAGATGATCAATTAGAAAATTTTTTAAATCTCAATTTTATACTTTAAAGCTGCAATTTTACATCAACTTTTTTCTCATTAAATTGATAAATTAAGTATGCTTTGATATATTTGCCTATATTTTTATTTGCTTTGTCTACACATAGCTCTTGGTGCGACACCTAGCTTGTATGAGAGGATTAGAGTTCCAAATTCGTCCTCATACCAACCTAAGTCAACCTACCCAAATGAAATTGTCATTATAAGGATTAGAAAAGAGAAATTTACATGACAATGGCCAGGAATAATTAACTTTGAAGACACGTGAAACTCATTTGTAAGTAGAAGGAAGAGAACAAGAGAAAAAAGACCCTTCCCAAATAATAAAAAAAGACAAAATGATGTTATAAAATGGTTAAACATGGTTGAGGGGGTAATAAAAGAAGGCCAGACAGTTTACAGCAAGGTTAACTATAGCGATTGCGGCTTTTGTTTTTGTTTTGTGTGTGCATATGGGTCCCTGGGAAGATATAGAATAAGAATGTTTACATCAGTGATTTAAAAAATAAATCGGTCACCTCGATCGGCACCTTTAAAATTGGTAAATCGATTGTCAGGATCACACCCTTTCAATATGCGGAGAAATAGTGAATCAACATGCGTGAAAAAATAATGAACAAGCCAAAAACCGGTCTGGATTGGTGAATCGGCAGTCCAGATTGCCATTTTGCTGTGCGAAACCGCTGGTTTCCTTCTAGAACAGGATGACTGATTCAAGGGTCAGATCGGACCATTCCCTACCGACCTGGCATTTTTTAAATCATTGGTTGACATTCTATATAAGGGTTTGTTTACATAAGGTTGCAACGTAAAACAATCACAGTAAGGTGAACATCTAAATTTTTTCACGGTATGTAATTTTTTTGTCAGAAATTCTTAAGATGACTTGAGAATTTATAAAATTTAAAATTCTAAATATGGTTCAAATCACTATATACACATAATTTTTTTGAAAGTAGATGGTCTAGATAATGTTTTGTAACGTATACTATTTTTGAGACGTAAAACTTTTTTTTTTCGATATCCATACACCACGATGTCGAGATGATCAATTATAGAATTTTCCAATATCAAAAGAACATTTTAAGATGGATTTTTGAAATGCACCTTAAACTTTTGTATGAAAAATGACAAATCTATAGTTTTCATTTTTCATATTTGACGAACCGAGGGGGTTGTGGCCTTACATGAAGACACGGTCTTATAGGAATATCACAAATTTTAAAACAAGGTGGATCGGCCACCCACCAATTTCGATAAGGATTGGCAATCCAGGTGAACAAATCCGGCAAAATCAAAAGAGAAGAAGAAAAGATAAATAAGGGAAAAAAATTTGTGTAGATCTATCTTTCATTATTTTTGATGACCCAAGAAATTACAAGTAACCCAGATTTGTGCTAAATGAAAGAAGAGTCTTAAGGTTTTTTTACCTATAAAGGACGATCATCCAATTTGGACCAAGAATCGTGATGGTGCCTCCTAATTTCTAAACGGGATCAGCAGCTTTTAAGTCACTTATATAACCCTAATTTATCTGTGAAGAACTCAAAACATATCCACACCACAACCATACAGAATCCTAATTTACCCAAAGTGCAATAAAAACACATGCAATCACTCTCTTCGAGAGGACAAAACATGGCCCCATGTGTACACAAGTGGTAACGAAGGACCCCCAAACCAACAAAAATGACCCATCACGGTCAAAGCAAGACACAAAAACACTCCATTTAAAGTTCCATGCCAAAAAGCAAGCCATTTTTAAGGACCCCCCAAGTACAATGACTCCACATTTTTTTGACCTAGAAATATGCCAATTAGTCTCTCATATGCAACCAATTACGATGCAATTACAATGAGGAGTCTTGTCTTATTGTGCGTGTCAAACTTCTCTTTCTCTCTCTCTTTGGATCCTTCTTTCGTGGATCCTTCTTTCAATTTTATATATGAAAGCCAAAATATTTCCTACTCCTACGGGAGTATGCTATCTTTACTCCCTCGAGAAAATACATGCTCGAGACATTTTCTTGAGTATCAAATTTTGGTGATGATCGTCTCAAGAAACATCGTACCCATAGGATGGCTGTAGCCGAGATGATGATGTTGAAATGGATGAGTGACAAGACAAAAATAGATATAATTTAAAATAAATACATTAACGAGAGCTTAGGTGTGGCTCTAATAAGTGATAAGATGAAAGAAAGTAGAGTTAGGTGGGCTAAAAATGTACAACATAGACCCAATACAAGACTTTTTAGGAGGTGCGAGTTGGTTCAAATAGAAGGCTAAAAAACGTAAAAGATAAGCCCAAAAAGACATGATTCAAGATAGTAAGAAAAGATATGGAGACTTTTGGTCTCACTGATGGTATGACCTTTGTTAGAGCATGATAACATACCGGAATTCGTGTAGATGATCCCAAATAGTTGGAAAAAAGCTATGTTGATGATAATCTCAACAACCCATAGGATAATCTCAGCCCAATTCGACTGTTGCAGATAGGTAAATGGAGTGACCGATCCATGTCTTACAACATTGGTTGCACACACTCGTAATCATATGAATTGGCCTAGAATTGGGGATCCCCTAGTTCCAAATGTTTCCAAACTAGGGCATCACCCCATGTTGGAGGCCGTTCATTGCAGAAACCCACTGAGTTCATTATAGGGACTTTGGCAATTCTGACTTCTCCCGACTTCCTAGTAGTTTTTTCTTTCCATGTTTTTTTTTCCTAGTTTAACATTTTTTTTGGGCAATTTTTTTTTCCTAAAATCGGAGTCAGCTAACCGAATCAAATTAACAGATGCCACCTGATTCCTGGTTTTTAAACACTGGTTGCTAGTGTAAAAATTCAAACTTCCAATACTACTCAAAAAGCAATTACAAATTTTGAACTTTAAATATGTCCCAAAAACATCAAAAGTAATTATAAATCCAAATGTTAAAATTCCAAACTTCAAATACTCCTCAAAAGTAATTACAAATTTTGAACTTTAAATATGTCCCAAAAACATCAAAAGCACTCCCATTATTTCAAAACCAAGCCACAAAGGTAGGAAGAATGGGATGAAAAGAACCAAGATAAAAGATAACAATGAAAACCATATTATTGGTAATCAATGGAGTAATCCAATTGAAGAGGATTTAGACAGGGGAACTCACACCATAAAATAGTGGTATGTGGTTGATGATGGTACATACCAGTGCCACATCCACCATCCATTCTTGATGAAGGATGGTGGAGATTAACAGAACCGAAAATCGAGTGCCTATCATTGAAACAGACAGTAGATATCCCTGTGGTGTACCATACATCATGCACCATAACACCACTTCCCTTCAGTTGGATTCAAGATAAGATGAGACCTGGTCTTCAAATACCTTGGGATTTCCCTTAGGATTATCCTCAAACCTCCTCATCTTAAAGTAGTCAAGCTCCACACCCTCAGCCTCCCCCTTGAGCACCAAGTCAGTCACAACCCTAGCCACCACAGGTGCCATCTTGAACCCATGGCCAGAGAACCCAGACGCCAAAACCACATCTTTTCCAAAATCGCCCCCGAAAAAATCTATCACGAAGTCTTCGTCTGGGGTCATCGAATACATGCAAGCCTGACCCAAAGCCGGTTTTTCGGCCTCGACTCTGTCCCTGAACAGGGCCCGCACCCATGGGCCCACCACCTTCTCTAGTGAAGCCAAGTCAGGGGTGCACTCCCTAGTGTCAGGGTCACAAGCATAACCACCATGCAATGCTATCTTGACTAGACCAGGAAACTCAGACATGGGAGTACCATATATGTAATCCTTGTCATAGCATGCGAATGTCGGGAAACCATTTTCCGGTAAGAATTCTGGCCAAAATTCTGGTCTCACCCTCCAATACCCTACTGTAGTGTGCAATGGTCGAATTGGCAATTCGATCCCACTGACCCTCTTCGCAAGCCTGGATGCCCAAGCACCAACAGTAACCACACACTTCTTGCTTGTGAACATGCCCTTGGTCGAAATCACCCTCACGCCCCCGCCCCCGCCCCCGCCCCTGCTCTCTCTTTCTATGTCAAGGACCTCTGTGTTGTCTTTCAGTATAGCGCCTCTCCGCATGGCTAGCGATTGGAACATAGAAACTGCCTTCGTTGGCTTAATGAATCCGCCTTTTGTGACCAAACCAACCCAGTTTTCTGGCAAGTCAAAAACTTGCTGGAAAAGTTCTCCAACTTGTTTTGAATCAAGAAGTTGGTGAGCCATCGATTTGGCTCGACAAACCTCAATGACTGCTCCAAGGCTCCTATTTTCTACAGGACCCAAGTCAAGGTGACGGGTTTCAGTAAAGACTCGTAAACCAGATTCCAATTGCGCTTGCTCCCAAAGGTCCAGTGATTCATGGACCATGCCAGGGTAGTACGGTTCGGGGTACGTGAGGCGGAGGGTGCGGGATTCACCGTGAGAAGAACCACGCTGGTGGAGGAAGTCGAATTGCTCAAGGAGGAGGACATTCTGAGAGCATTTAGCAAGGTGGTAGGCGGCCGAGCTCCCCATGATCCCAGCGCCGACGACGATCACATCAAACACTCTGTTCTGATGTTCCATATCTCTCTCAATTATGTACGCTGTTTGATGATTTGGATGCTAGAGTATGAAAACGATATGATCCCAAACCAGTGCTAAAGCAGATACTCCTCCACTCTTTCTTTGTTGTTGGAAAGTAGCATGGTCTCCTCCTCCTTATGTAGACTTTTGAATAGAAAACCATTAGAAGCAGATTACGTGGTTGCCCTTGGTCTTCAAGACATTTACAAGATTACACTTTATGGAATTTGTAAGACCATCAGGATTGTCCAGGCTTTCAGTTAAAAAGCAAAGCTACTAGAATATAATATTTCGGTATCGAAAATTGCTACTATAGCATGAAAATTTATTTCTGCTCCTAATTATAAAATTTGAAAGCTCAAAAAATGACTAACATTTCGCAGATGACGGTCCATAAATAAATGCATTAAAGATTCATTGTACTCAGCCTTGAAATCCCCTTCTTTTTACTCATATCCATAATTGTTGAAATCAAGATGATTAATTTTGCGGTTCTTCGACATTGGAACTGCAAATTGCGGTGAAATCTAATCCACCCTTTTTGACTCGTATCCATAATTGTCGAAGTCAAGATGATTAATTTCGCGGTTCTCCGACTTTAGAACTGCAAATTGCGGTCAAATCTAATCTGCGGCTTTAGAAAACCACGGCCTTACATTAACCTGTTCCAATTTATCATCCCCCAAAACATTTAATAAGAAACTACCAGCTCTTGAATTCGTTCAAAATTATCTGAACACTATCATGGAAAGTTGGAGATATTTTAGGGGTCATTGATTGCTACAGTGGTAATTTCCAGTTAAAAACAAGGGCACTTTTGAGTCGAGATTGGACAACGCCTCGTGAGGCATGCCGCGGCACTATCTACACAGAAACAGACACCTTGCAGAAAGAGCAAGGAAGATTCCTGACCTCTTTTTCTTATAATTTAATACTAGTAATTAGATTAATGGTGATGTTGTCATCATTTGTTAATATATATACCAAATTACAGTGTGTGCATGAAAAAATATTTTAAATTTCATTGAGCTTATAGGATTTTTTTTTTTAAGTTTTTTATAATCCTTGCAAACGTTACGTACCTAAAAAACCAATAATTGGCCCAAATTTAGTGGGATTACTTGCATATAAAATGGACTCGCTTATGCATACTTGATGTTTCTAATCTTATTTTTTAATTGTTTTTTTCCTTTTTACTTGATTGTGACCTTCTAGAGCTAATGTCCTCATTCCTTAGAGGAAATTATTTTGCATGAGTTGAAAGAGAGACTAGAAAAAGACGAGACTATTTAACTTTCGTACAACAGGTCACAATTAACCTTGACCATTAGATGTGAAATTAGATGGTCGTATTTATTCCTTTGACCAAGCTCAAACTTCAAAAGAAATTTTCTAAACCTGTGTGATAGTGCACATGGGATGGGATGGTGGTAAGTTATTGTGATCTGATCTCATTGTATACAATACCAATAGATTATTATATGCTGCCACATGAGCAAATTGTACACTTGTTCCCTTGGGGGCCAACTTTTGTGGATGTAAACTAATACCCAACAACTGATACTAAAAAAGGAAATCTATCTTCTTCTTTTTTATATGTTAATGATAGGAATGGAGACCGAGACGTTAGGTAGCGGCATCCGCTGTGCTAAATACCCATGCCCCACCCCTTGGAAATATATCACTTATAATTTTAACTATTTAAGATTTCGCTCCTTTCCAACTATTTCAACTCATGATCTCATGATCGTGTGTCTTTTGATGAAATTTTTTAACTTAAATAAAAAATGAGTAAAATATATGATAGTTAGTTTCCATTAATCTCTTAGGCGTATTTTGGTAAATTCCCCTAAAGACCCAAAAACTTAATAAAAAAAAGAACAGATGGATAACTTTAGGGAGTCAAAATTTTCTATTTTTCAAATATGGCAATTCCAAGATATTATCCAAATTTTCATTTTAAAAAAAATCCTCCATGTTTTTTACGAGGGGAAGCATGCGTACAATTTGCTCCCGCAGAAGTACATTGACATGTTGAATCCATAGATTTACTTGTTGATATGTACGATTGAGCATTCTCACTAAAAATCGTACTTATCAAACATGTTAAATGGTACATGATTATTACCCTCTTGACTTGATATCAGTAAAATACAGGCCTATGTAAGCTTTAAACATTGTTCAAAGAGTGGTGCTCCTGCTCCAACTTACCGATGCCCAGTCGAGTGCGAGGCTCCGACTCAGTTGAGCCCGGATTCGGACAGCACTTTTAATGAGAAAAGATCTTTCTAAATGTAAAAACGGCGACTCGGGCATTATTCTGGAGTTTTCCTGACTGTAATCACTCGGCTATTGATCCTACAAGTCCTCAGATTGGCAAATTTTTAAACACTGGTTTACAAATCTCTTCCATGTGTGTATAAGAGAGAGATACTGATGAACCAACAGGAGTGAACCTTACAATACCCTCAAAAACAGAGAAGGGGAAATCCTCAAAGATGATGAGATCATTCTCTGTTTCTTTTCTTTTTGAATGGTGAATAGAAACTTTGAATCAATCCTAAAAAAATATACAAGTATACGAAATTTATACAACAAGAAAATTCAAAGACGAATTATTCAAAATCCTCAAAGATGATGAAGTTTTTCTCTTCCTTGAAAATAAACAAATATACGATTTAAGAATACCAACTTGGATTGATCTTAGTTGCCTTTTGCATATGTGGTCATTTACATAGCATTTATATTCTTGCTACAATTTTGATAAATCCCTCATTTTTAGAAAATTTTTACCAAGTTTCTATTGAGATTTTCAATACCATGTTTTATGAAAAACTTCGAGGAAGTCAAAAAAATGAAATAAATTATTGAAGGGGGCAAAAAAAAAAACAAACTACTGATATAAACTTCTGGTTATCCTATATTATTATGGGAGATCTACATTTAAGCACAATTTATCAATCTCAAAAAAAAAAAAAAGGAAAAATTGTTGAATTTTTGGACGAAAATATTTACATACATTTCAAGACCTGGAAAATTGAAGATGCTTCTCACTCTGAACATAACACATTTGAATTCAAGTCAAGTCCAGAGGAACCAGAAATCCAAAATCTGTGCCTACAATTTAATGGGTGCTTGTCGCATTGGCTGTAAAATTAAGCTATTATTTCAGTCGATGCCATAAATTTTAGCAACACCCTTGTGGTGACCAGTCTAGCCCCCATCACTTGGGTTTGGGGTTCCTTATGTTTTTTCTCTCTTTCTTTCTCAATATGGAAGTTTGGATTCTAACCCAAGATCATAGTGCCACAGCTCTGATGCCCTTAACAGGTGACCAAGGGTCAAATCATTGTTTGCGAGGTCTGGGTTTTAGGATCAAATTTTGTTATTGAGCATCAACTTGCAATAACTGGTCATTTGAGACGCCAATCCCCTGAATCTCTAAATTTTGGAGTTTAAAAACTCTATCTAAAATACTATTTAACTCTTTGCACCCCATAACTTCCTTTCAAGTGGGAAGATGATATACAACTTTGAGTTATGCTTCAAAGAATAACTTCTTTCTACATACAGAAATCTATAGGCTTTCATGTACTCCTAGTGAAATACAGAGTAGATCATACCATGTCTAAGAAACAATTTGTTCAGAAAAACATTGAGTTCACAATAATGGGGGTTAAGCATCGCAAGAACAGGGCTTAAACCCCAATATAAACCAAAGATGCGTCCATAAAGACCACAAGGAAAAAAACACTGTAAATTTTATTGTACAATTCCACAACAAAAATATATTCAAGGACAAAGCAACTTCAATCACTTATCGACACGATTCCTTCAATAGAAAGAGTCATAAACTGCTCTAGGATATTTTGGCAGCTTTATTAAGTATCAAATGCGGATTCTCAATGTAAAATGATTATTTATCAGAAAAACATCAGTAAGAGAAATGTATAAGCACACATTTGAAGTTTAGTATGTAAAAAAAATTCTATTTTCTTACTTCGAGAAGCTCATCTTTTTACACTGTGACAATCGAGTGGCAAAAATTTTGTACAGTTGCAAGTCTGGGAATATAACATGGTTGAAATAAAACCTACAAAAACAAATCTTGAGGTGAAGGCACAACCTATAAACATATAACAAAAAAAAACTACAATAACAAAGGAAATTTACCTATAAACATATAACAAAAAAAAACTACAATAACAAAGGAAATTTTTCATGAACCATAGGTTTGGGTACCAGGCATGGGATGTTAATATGTTATTACATTGTAACCAAGCTGGTTCCAAGAGTGGAAGTATATTTGCTTTAATGAATCTCACGAAAAAGAAAACGAACAACAAGAGAAATCACCATCTGCTAAAAATCTAATGCCTAAAAAACATCCTGCCCAAATTCAGAAAGAAATACAACAGATATAAGTGTTGTATAGACTCCGGAGCATGTTACTTAGCATTTCCGGAAACTCACAAAAGAGATATAGATGAGCATCCTATTAGTCAAATTGATATATACACATTATTTTCACACACATGCAAGCACACATAGATGCACAAAATTGAAATACTACAACGGTGTATTTTATATCTCTATTACATAAGAATTATGTTCACATTAAACTCTACATACATCACATTACCTGCCCTAGACATATAATTTAGAATTTTCACATTCTAACTTAGATAACCAAACTAAACATTTCAAAAATGAAGGCTAAAGTAGTCTGTTTGCGTCTTTCAGGACCAACTTCAAGGGTTCGGACCCTTGACCTCCCTCACCCAAACCAATACGTCTACTACGCCAAAGACTTAAGAACATGAAACTATATATTTCACATCAGACATCAGAATTTTAGGTATGTTATATTATACTACACAATTTAATTTTTTATTTATCTTACAATAACATTTGCTCTTAGTTTTGAGTTTATAACTATCCTATCCTAAGAATATCTTATAAAAAAAAAGAAAATAAAAAAGATTCCTAAGAATAAGCAGTATTGATTTAGTATTGACGCATATGGATACCAGTAAGTCGACCATTTCAAAACTCTATCTGTCTTAGCTATAAAGTATCTCATGACAAGCAGATGTCCACAACTTCACACCCATTTTTTAACATTATATATAGCTTGCCATCCCTCTTCTAGCCTATCATTTCTTTCATAAATATATAACTGTTCCAGTAGGAATTACATAAGATCTATACAACAAAAAATCTTTTTTTTTTTTGATAAAGTACAACAAAAAAGATCTAAACAAGATATACCCTATGTCCCTGGCTATACACAGATCCTATTATTAAAGAGCATAAATAAACACCATGAACAGCCATTGCTTGCTACTTGATACTGAGCATTAGGCTATTTTTCTTTGGAATCCAAATATGGTTCTATGTCATGTGGAAAGCCGCAAGAGGCATGCAAAAGTATTTAACCATATAGATAGTAACCATGTCCTATCTTTTGGCACAGGGAAATATAGAATACCTTCACTGAAAGGCCAAATTGATAAAGGGTGTCATGGAAAGTGGTGACCCACCTAGCGCTTTTTGATACATTGTTTCACAGTGAGTCTCGCATCTACGACCTGCAGTCTTGGCTCCCTCAACTGTTCAACATTGGCTTACTCTACTGGTATCCCTTGACAAGGCATCCTTTCACAAATTCTCGGGGAAGCATTTAAACAGCTCATCGATTGGCATGGGAAGAAACCTATTTCGGTCTATCGAATAGGCAAACTACATGATCTCCTCATCTTTCTCTTTCTTTTCTTCTCCCCAACTCTTTCTTCTTACCCATGTCACCCTCTTCTCCACAAAAAAAAAAAAATCTTTTATGAGGTTTGTTTCTTTCTGATTATTGGGGCAACTTGCTTCGCTTCATGCCAGTGGGCCCTCACATATATTAGCCATCTGGTCCCTGTCGTTACCTCTTCATCAACAGCCCCGGTTGCTGAAGACTATGCCTCGATCAGAGTTTATTCTAAGGTATGCACCTCTGTAACTTTTCCCCCACAACCTCAGTCTCTTCTTCCGTCTCTTTCCCCAAATTTTGTCTTTCTAAATCTCTATCTCAATTGATGTGCTCCCACTCACCTTTATTCTTCTTCCTTCCTTTTTCTATCTCTAGCTCCAATCTTCTTTTCACTGTATTCACTGTATTCACTGTAGCCCCTCTACTTTATCCAAGTTGGGTACAATCTCTCCCTGTATTTAACCCACCACAGCCACCTTCATATAATCTTTGTCTCATCCTGTCTATTTTCTTCCTTTACCTATTCACTCTCTGCTCTTAGTAGTGGGAATTGAATATCTAGGGATGGTCATACACTCTCTTTCTCATCCTCTCCATTTGCACTTGCCTCCTATCTACTCTCATCTCAAAGAATTGGGTTTAGTCTATACAGGGAAGAATATCACGCTGTGGTCTGTTGTTGTCCGCTGGATTTTCATCTATATTGGAACCTGCTAATTCAACCTCCTTGGCGCGCTACACTCCATGCTGCTGTTTGATCTCTTCATCACCAGAAATCAGAAATCGCCACCACAAATCATAGTCAATTGCTTCTTTACCATCTTGCAGCGGTTTGAAGCTCTCATAAGATCTTTTTGTCAGATGCTGAGGTCCAAACCTCACTACTGATTATCTCAAAGTCAATTGTTTCTTTACCTGCTTCTAGTGGTTTGAAGCTCTCATCAGATCTTTTGTCGGCTGCCAAGGTCCAAAACTCACTACTGATTATACTACAGAGGCCTAACAATTGCTACCACTACTGGAGGGCCTTTCCTCTAACCTTATGGCATTCAGTTACTCATTTCGAATTTGCATCTTTTATTCTCATGTATTTTCTTTTTCTTTTGCCTTTTTTTCCTCTTCTCTTCGTCTCTCCCCCTAACTCTATCACTTCTTTTATCTTTTCTTTCTGTCTCTCTTGTAGTCTGAGCACCCAACCTGTGGGACTATCTTCTTTAGGATTAGATATATTGCAATTCATTCATTCTCAATGAAGTTAACCTTTTCTCAAAAAAAACAAAAGATCTAACATTCCATGACTGATAAACATTGAGACAGTGGATCAATGAATTTAGATGGTCCAACAACAGATAAAGTTATAGCAAAGTACAGATTTGCTTCCAACTGCTCTCTTACAGTGCCTCTAATCCATACTTGAATTTGATAAATGAGTCATACTTTAGTATGACAAGTGAATTGTAAACAAGTTAACACCTTTATATGCAAATTATATAAGAACAAAAAGAACAAAAATGGATTCTGTGTTTACAAAGCATGTTCCAATAGGATCCAGTGGCCCCAAGAAGGTAATTCTAAAACTCAAAATCTTCATGAAAAATGGAGCAAGTGGACAAGAGTATAAAACCTGGTGATGGCGTCAATCATATGAGAAAAGAGCTTGACTGCTGCCAGCAGGCAACTTTAAGGCATGAGACTATCTAGAATGAATGGAGCCTGCAACTGTCATCGAAAGTGTTGATACATCAGGATAACATGGAAAAATGTAAGGCCTTAACATTTCAGCAAAGAATGCAAATAATATTAAACAAAGGACACCAGTTGCAGTTAATTTATGAAATGACAGAGAGAAATACCTGAAACAAACTAACCTGTAGGCAATTGTTGACTGAACATTAGACAAATGTTGATCCACCATTCATAATTTTGCACCACCTGAGCCCACCAAAAGACTGTACATGAGAAAGAGAAGCAACACCTCCTTAAGGTTGGAACCAGTAAGGAAGTAATTCCCCATAGAAATCAGTAGCAGGTCACGTATTTGGTAATAATTACCTTTGCATGGAAGTTGCAGGTATAGATTCTTTCTCCTTTTCTTTGAACAATCTGCAGTATTGACATTTCATTCAATGCTCCCGCTGATATAAACGCCAAGGCAGACAAATCAGGGGAATGATAGCAATTTTCAGGAGCCTTCCCCTCAGAAATCAAAGAATCCGGTGACCCCAAATATCGCTGGTATCCTTGAGGATTAAGGAAGTCTAAGCATATACTGAGGTTTTATGCATAGCATACCACTATTTTGAGTTCTGAAATTCCATTGCTGCTTATGAAGGATTGCCAGCAGAGAAAACTGGATTATTATGCCCAGGAACAACACCTTGAACCATCATCTCTTTAGATATTAAACTAGCTTCATATTGATGACCAGAATCATGCAACCAATGGACCAAGGTAGTGTAACTAACATCATCAAAAACCAGACCTCTCTGTGACATCTGATCACAGATTTTAAAGGCCCCATCCATATTTCCTTCCTTACAAAACCCATAAATCAATGCATTATAAGTGACGAGGTCAGGGGCAACACCCTTTTCCATCATCTCATCTAAAACCTTGAGAGCTTCTCTCAATAGACCAACCTTGCAGTACCCGTCAATCATAACAGTGTAAGTGATCTTATTAGGGACTAAAGCATATCCCTGCATCTCTTGAAATACAGCATCTGCCTCCTCCATCTTGCCCAATTTACAATATCCACCAATTAGTGCAGTGTAGCATATGATATCTGGTGCAAAACCACTATTTTGAATATCAATCAGATAGTTCCTTGCCTCTTCAACATTGCCAATGTTGCACATACCATCAATGAGGGATGAATGGGTCACAGGTGTTGGTGCTATGCCCCTACCCTTCATTTCATCGCAGAGCTTGAAAGCCCCAGACAAGTTCCCCATTTTACAATACCCACCAATCAAACTATTGTACACAACATCATTAGCCTCTAACCCTGGACCATCCATCTCCTTAAAATGCCGTTTTGCCTCTTCCATTTTCTGAACCTTGCAATATCCATCTATGATTGTCCCATACATAAACACATCAGGCACCAAACCAGCTTCCAAGCATTCCTTCCAAACTACTTCAGCTTCTTGCATCTTACCCAACAAGCAATTTCCATATAGGATCGCATTATAAGTGAAACGATCGGGCTTTATACCCTTCTTGATCATATCATCCCTGAGCTTAAAAGCTTCGTCAATTTTTTTCTCTCTACAACAACCCATAATCAGAGTATTGTAAGTTACATGGTCAAGCACCATGCCCCTTTCAAGCATTTCTTTTAGGAGCCTAACTGCCTCCTTCATATTACCAGGTCTACACAGCCCATTAATGAGTGCATTTGAAGTCACTATGTTAGAACTAAACCCCTTCTTTGACAATTTAGACCACAATTGCAAAGCTCCTCTGCAATCACCTTCCTTACAGAGCTTATCAAGCAGCATTGTACATATGGCCTCATTAGGCCTCAAATCTCGGAACAACATTTCCTTAAAAAGCCGAACAGCCGAACCCAACTTGCATTTTTGACATAAACCATGAACTACCGAATTAAACGCCCCAGCATTTATGATAACTCCTTTTGACAACACTTCCTCAAGGAGAATTTCTGCCTGTTCTATCTCTCCTATCTCACACATCCCCTGAATAAGAGCATTATAAGTTGCTCCATTTGGCAAGATTCCACTTAATACCATCTGATCCCTTATCTTCAGAGCCTCTTTCATATCCCTTAATTTACAATAACCATCAATCAATACATTAAATGCAATTTCATTGACAGGAAATCGATTATCAACCATTTCCTTCAAAACCAAATTTGCCTCCTCGATTTTCCCAGCTTTCACAAGCCCATTCATCAGAACAGTAAAAGTAACAATGGTAGGATCAAGACCCTTATCAATCATCCTCTGTTTAAATTTAAATGCTTTATCTAAGTCCCCAGATTTGCAGAGCCCATCAATCAAAGTATTATACATTATTACATTTGGAAAACAGTTAGACCCATTCTCCATTTTCTCAAATATCTTCAGTGCATCATCAAGTTTCCTTGCCTTACAAAGCCCATTAATCAGAGTACCAAAAGAATAAGAATCAGGGGTGATTCTGGCAGTGGACATAAGCTCGAAAGCCTTGAAACACTTATCAAAATCGTTTGATTTAACAAGCGAATTCAACAAGAAATTACAGGTCTTGAGAGAAGGTACATACCCGAGAGAGAGAAAGATCCGAAAGGCCTCAAAAGCCTGGAGTGGTGCCTTGAACTGAGAGCAATAAACATGTATCAAAAGATCAGGAGCTGAAGAACCAGGAAGATGGGTCTTGACCAAAGCTCTAGAAATTTGCAAATGGGGCTCGGGGCAAGGGATTGGAAAGAGATTGGGGAACTTCCGGTCGATCAATCGGATTAAGATCAACCGAGCTGAGTTTGTAGCATATGAGCGAGAAAGGGTGTGAATGAATACAGAGAGAGAATGGGCAGTAAGGATTTGGTTGGGCTGTTGAGAGGCCCAGTGAATGAACTGGAGAGCAGAGGGTGGGTGTATAGAATGGTGGATAGAAAGAAGGTGGTGGTGAAGTGTATTTGCAGAGATTGTAGAGAGAGAAAGTGGGAATTTGGAGGGGGGAGGTGGGTTCTTGGAGAGGACCAGCGAGAGGAACAAGAGGGGGTCGGGCGGGTCTGGAGAGAGGGGCGCGGGGCGAGAGAAGTGGCGGCAGAGAGAGAATGGTCTGCGTGTTCGATGGGGGAGCTTAATGTGGAGGAAATGGCGCTTAAGAATAACCATGAGAGAGGAATTTGGCGGCGGTGGTGGTGGTGGTGGCGGCGGTGGTGGCCGGGATGCTGGGAAGGATGGGTATCGATGGTGGGGGGAGAGTTAGAGAAGGTTGTTTTCAAAATATTGCAGAGCCACCTCGTTTGAAGAGAGAGAGAGAGTTGCACCGTGCGCTTGTGCGGCGTAGAGAGAGAAATACTATTTATGTGTGGTCGTGTGTACGAAGATGTGGCATGAAGAGAGAGAGAGTATTAGAGTGAATTTTTAGTAAATATATTTTTTTTCTTACCATATGAGAGTTTTAATATATTTCGTTTCTTAACTTATGAGAATTTTTAGTGAAAATATGATAACTTAATTTTAAAATATTACGGATCAAAAGATCAGGAGCTGCAAAAAATATCATGAAATTTAAATAAACATAAATTTCAATAAATATTTTTATTTTCTTAAAATATGAGAATTTTTTTTGTTGCTAAATGGGAAAGTACATAATAAAGCTATTTTCCTGTGAAATAAGGAGGTCACAATTATTCTTCACTGATGGATTTGAAATTAGGTAGTTGGGAGTGTATCACTGATTGTGGAATCTCAAAAAATGGTCACAAAATTTGTAATATACCCCCAATATGTTGAATTTGACATCTAGTACCTAGAGGTGATTTTGACCGGTACGGAAGGTAAATTGTCTTATAAAATAAATTATTTTTATATGAGAAAAAATAACATGCAACTATTTTTCTTTTATAAATATGTTTTATTTATATATAAATTACCAAGAGAAATCAAGGAACTTGGGCCAATTATAAGTTATGTAACATTGTTTATTTTGTTAAATGTAAAATTAAGTAGTTTGAAGCAGTGTTTTAAAAAACGCCGAGCCCGGTTCGACTCGAAAATCGTAAAAAAGGGATCGTATCGGCTAAAAAATCAGAAATCGTCAGGTTGTAGAGAGAACCGAACGATTCTGCACAGTGACTCGCTGCGTCACTGTGCGGAATCGGCGAGTCCGTGAAGAACACGGGTTGCACAGTGTTCTTCACGGCATTATTTGAAATTTGTCATTTTTTTATCATTTTTTTTGTTTTTTTTGGCATGTGATCTAATTTGCAGGCTGTAAACAGCTTTATTCAGCTTTTTCAAGGATTAAATGGTTGAAAAATTTGGTGTTTTTGGATCACGAAACTTGTTTTTTTAGGGTTTCCGCCTTTTCTGAAAGTTTCATGCCAAATAGAGCATAAATCTTTCAAAATTTGTAGGCATTTTGATCGTAAAGCTGTGAATCAAAACCTTTTGTTACTAATTTGTGATAATCGTTGAGAAAAACAAAGTTTTTTGGAGATTGAAGGCTTCGGTTCACAAAATCAGGTAAGAAGTTTGGGTTTTTTTTTTTTTTCCGCCATTTGATTTATTTAACGGCATATTTTGAACATAATGAGTTCAATAATTAGGGTTTTTAATCTTTATTGTGTCTAGTATGATTTAAAATTTTCAATTTTACGTAATCTGGTCAATTACAGCAAAAAATTTGAGATGAACACTGAAATTTTTTGTAATCCATGATCGAAATGTTTGTTTTTTTTCTTGTAATCCATGATCGAATTTTTTGTTTTTGTTTTTTTTTTGTAACCCATGATTGAATTTTTTGTAATCCACGATCGAATTGTTTTTTTCTGTTCTTGTAATCCACGATCGAATTTTTGTTTTTTATGTTTTTTTTTTTGTAATCCATGATCGAATTTTTGTAATCCATGATCGAATTTTTGTAATCCATGATCGAATTTTTTGTAATCCAT
>NW_006499801.1:2205280-2216651 GCF_000471905.2 Amborella trichopoda
TTGTTAAAGCTTTTGTTGAAAAAATTGTATGTTGATGGATTATTTATGCAAAAAAATGCATGTTATTATATTTTTAATGCAAAACTGTATTTTTTTTATCTGTTGTTCATGGATTTTTTTAGTTGGAATGACTGATTTGGGAATAGTCAGACGCCCACTAATATCGATGATTCGTTTTTAGATCAAATCAATGAATTGTCAAACGTATTTAATCAATGGCACCAGCGTGACCAAGAAGAACAATAACGTCGTCTATCATTTTTTTTTTAGATCGTGTGTTACTAATTTTATGCTTTATTGTAGTCCATGTATGTTGATATACTTATTCCATGATAATTCTATGTTTATCCTTTTATGTGATGTAAATTAAATGCTGAATGACGGTTCATGCAGGGAAAGAACATATCAATATTTGCATATTCATTCAAAAACATGAAAATTCTTAATGGAGTACCCTCATTTCTTATTGAATTCCTAAAAAATAATATTTATAATGAATTTTAATAATTTTTTCGGACTTTTTTGAAGCTTTATTCTGACCGATTCACCCGATTCCCGATCCGAATCGCCGATTCGTCGATTCGGATCGATTTTTTGGGAGCCCAATCCGAGTCACCGATCCATTTTTTAAACCATTGGTTTGAAGTGTACCATTGATAGCATGCCAGATATGAAAAAGTATCTTTGGACTTCTTCACACGCCCTCACCATTCAATGTTCTTGATGGAGTAGGATGTTTGTGACCATTTTGTATAAACAGTAAAGATCTCGTTGTACGCAATCCTTATAAAAAAAACAACAATATAAAAATTACACAAAAAAGGATATTGGAATAGCAGTTTCATTTCCTTTGTCACTTAAATAAGCCAGTTCTTTGATTATCTTTTTAATGTTTTCATATTAGAAACTGAATAAAAAGTTAAATGAGAAATTTCTCTGAGGAACACAACATTGTCAGGATATTAACTGAAATAATGGAAAAAATTACACATATATTTACTAATTTAAGCACTATCACAATTTCACCTAAACATTCTATTATTATTACTTTACCCATTTTATATCCGTTATTCAATATTTTGTCAATATTTTTAAAAAATAACCAAATTTCCCTTTTCGGATTTTCAAGATCCGAAATTTAATTTTGCATGGCTCCTAAGAACATGCATACATGTAATATCCAAATCTCTAAACGTAATTAGTGAAAATTTTGAAATAAAATTGTAATAACTCTTAAAATAGCAAATATATGCTACAATTTTCCCAGAAAAATATTAACAAAAACTAGACTTGCATTTAGGACCAAAAAGCATGTCACACTTACTTGGGTAGATGAAAACTGGACCCAAAGCCAAACGCATGGGCTTGAACATATTTCGTATTATAGGTAGCAAATAATTTGTACAAGTATGAGGGACCAACAATTAGATTGACAATTATCGGATGAGTTGGCAATGAGGCCTTTTACTTTCTAGGAGGTCACAATTATTTACAACCATTCAATGTGAAATTTGGAGGTCACCATTATTTATAACCATCCAATATGAAATCTGATAGCTTGGATGTGTCTCAAAATTTGAAAAAATATATTTTGGACTTTGAGCTCGGTCAATAAAATAACTACAGCTACCCAATATCACATCTAGTCATCAAGATCAATTGTGACCATCTTGTAGCAAGGTAAATGGTCTCATTATATGTTTTCCCTACTAATTATCACTACTTATGATATCGCGATAGGAAGCGCTAAATTCCCACACATATATAAATCACATAAACTATAGGTATATGCAAACCTATTGAAAATAACTTTTTCCAGAAATTGAAAACTATGGCGTATAAAAATGATAAATAAGGATGTTGCATCCACTTTCAGTCTCTGTTTTACCAATGTGATTCTCTCCTTTGTTCGTGTATACGCATTCCATAGATAAGCTCGGGATTTACTAATGGAAAAGATTTTAAAAACTAATAATCAGTGTCATTAGAGTAAATATAACCAGCCTTATTTAGAGAAAATACAACCTTTCATTCATAGATGGAAAATACCAAGCAAGCATTGGACTCAAAGCGGCTTCTTTGCCAAATCAGGAGACGGCAAACAGGCCCGAAGATGTATGTTTCTTAACCAGTCTCTCTCTCTCTCTCTCTCTCTCTCTCTCTCTCCCCCTTTGACTTCAAAACAACACCATAACGGGCAGAAACGGGAACCTGTCAACTTCTTCAGCCCTCCTAAATGTTCAACCACGTCAAAGAATCTGATGCATCTTTGATCCACCATATCCAAGAGCTCATAGCAAATTCTTGAATAAAAAACTTAAAACTGTTTCTTTTCGATGAATAATTCTGTTTTTTTCCACAAGCGCCAAGAACTCTGCAATTCCATTTTGGCTTCCTCAGAAAATTCATATTGAGTATAAGTTCCTTCCATGCTTGAACCATCTATCCTTAGAGCTTAAACCGAGAGATTTGTCAGGTGTGTAGCGATGATGTACCTACTGAGCAACTCTCTGGCTATGTTTCAGAGCTGCCCTTTTTCTGTGTTTCTACTCTGATGCACAAAAATACCCCAAAATTTCTATTGGGCTCATTCGGAATTCAAATCTTCCCTCCTTTCTTCTCCATGCTTGTATCTTCTCTTGCATGAGAGCTTAAACCAGGAGATTGCTCAGGTCTATAGCCATGAGGCCTGTACTCTCGACTGCCTGGCCATGTCTCCTCCACTAAAAACCCTCTGCTAATCTCAACCCATATCCCTAAATCTAAATTTACATCTCTCCACCTTACTTCTACAACCATGAAACGACGTTTCCGAGGAATTTGTAGGGATTGTGCCTCCTCTGCAACCTTTGCAGCCATGACCAATAACTCATCCAAAGTCAATATATTCTCATTATACACCTCGGTAACTACTGGTGATAGCCATTCCTTCTTTGGAACAATGTACCACCTGGTCTCCTCTGATTTCCTAGCAAATGTTTCGAATTCACGGACATTTGCCCACCACCCAATCCAATGAAAAGGATTCAAGCCTGATTTAGTGAGTTCAGTTCCATGAATTCCTTGTTCTTCTAAAGAAATACCGATAAATTCCATTGAAATATCAGAAATTTTGGGAGAAATATCATGCTTCCTGCGTTTCTCCAAGACTTTCCATAGCTCAAACTCATAGAACAAATATCCCTTCAGAACTGCACCTGGAATCACAGTAAGCGGGTTCTGAATGGTTTCCATGTCGTTGTTAATTTTTCCATCCGAATGCTTCAAAGATTCATTGGCTTTTTCCAAGGTGTGATCATCAGCATCTGAATGGTTATAGGTCCTCTCAAGAAATGAAGCAGCAAGAGAGTTTTTAGAGAGATAAAGCTGGTTGGAAAGACGGGACTTCCTGTCACAGAGTGTCTCTCCAATATGGGGGCCAACAAAACAGCAGAGCAAGCAAACCATGGAGAAGTTTCCAACTTGGGTTTCTCCCATTCTATTATGGCTTTCAAATAAGATATCTTCCTTGATTTTCATGGATTTCCAGGTCGCTGTGTCTGGTGTCTTCAGACCAAATGGTTCCCAGGGACCAACATAGAGCAAGAACTTCACAGAAGCTTCCCAATGGTGAACATGTGTAGCAGAAAGATAGTCAGGAGAGAGCTCTCTAGTTTTAGTGTGAGAAACAAAATCTAAGCGTTCTCTTGCTTTAGTGTGAGGAAGATGTAAGCTTTCTAACACTGGAGCTTTCTCAATGTAAATAGAACTGGGTTTGGAGAGGTTGTGAGTCTCAGAGCATGAGAATATGAAATCAAATTCACCAACAGTTCGAGTTGGGGTAGCTTTCAATTTCTTCTTGGCTAATTTATTGTGGAGCTTCTTCTGCTGCTTATTCATGCCTGTTTTAGAGAGAGAGAGTTCTTCAAGAATACTTTCCATTTCTCTCAATGAATTGGGATCCCTGTCATCCATAGCAGCAACTGGCCGAACACCCTCAGCACTCTCTGAAGGAACCCTGATGGGTACTTTTTCTGGACATCATTGCAGAGAATGTCATTTCTGGTCAAGGATACTGAAGGAAATGCTGCTAATATCCTAAACCCTGATTTTGGAAAGGAAAATTTTTTCATGCGGGCCGGACCGCATTTCTACATATGCGGTCCAGAAAGTGTAAAGCATTCATCTTAAAGATGGATGCAAGTAGATGTTCCATCTAAAAACAATGGAAACTAATGGTCCAAAGATTTTCTTACTAGAATTTTATTTTTAGGTTTTAAAATTTATTTATTTATTCATATTCATAATCTCCATGTTAGAGACTACACGTCCTTAAAAATTAAGTCTTAAAATCCATCTAAAAAATAGATTTATCAAGAGGCCCGCATTTCTACATATGCGGGCTTGGCCGCATAGAAACCGGGTCCTTTTGGAAAACACCACAGAACTAGCACTCTTGCAAAAAGAAGCAGCCAAAGTCTCATTAAAAGGATTAGAAGACATCAACTACTCATTTTCAAAGTGATAACTCTCCCTATATGCGTGTGTCAGTGAGAGAGAGAGATGGAGGGAGGGAAGTTGAAGGAAAATCACTGTTTATCAGAAAACAAGAAATGACAGTTTCTCATAATTTCAAAGACAGTTCAGCAATTTTTGTGGCTTGTAATAGTTTTTAACTTTAATTTTCTAAAAAATGTGCTATTTTGGTAATACTATCCACAATAAATGTGTTCCACAAGGGGTTGAGAAGATAAATATGTACCATCCAGTTTGTATGCTATATTTGTCTCATTGATTTGTTGAGAAATGATCAAATTGCTAAGTTTGACTGCGGGAGAAAATCGTAACGTATATTCAATGCATGCAGCAAAATGGTCTCCTACAAGAGAATACAGAAAATATAAGATCCCAGTAAAAGAACAAAGAAATCAGTAGCAAAGAAATATTTGGGTTAAGTATGGGGGATAAAATCTTCTACTCAAATGTAAATGCTGACATTGATAAAAATGGGATGGAAGAATTGGTGGACTTCCAATTTTATAAGAAAGCTTAGAAGATAGTAAGAGTACACTATTAGGACACCAAGAGAAAAAAAAACTGACTTTAACTTTGTTCTAAATAGCATCAACATTGTAAAATAGGTGAAAACACAGAGAGAATTACTCCTCAATAGCTAATCAGGCTTATTTCAAATAGCATCAACATCGTAAAATACGTGAAAACACAGAGAGAACTACCCCCTTTACCCAGTCAATAGCTAATCAGGCTTATTTCAACTAGGAAGAAAAAACAGTATGTAGAAAAGAATCAACAGCCATCATGTGTAGATGTTAGGATAAGAAGAAAAGAAAAGCGGACTTTGTTAGAACACCAAATGAAAAGAAGGAAACTGCCAATTTACCCAATCGTGTGTTCTTCTTTCGAGATCCAAACCAATCAACTAAATGCTGCACATCCAACTCTTGAAGCCACGCTTCAGAGAGCTCCCAATTTTCAGAGCTTCCACCCGTCATGTGAGAGTCAGCAGTTGGAAGCTTCAAGTCGAAAAAACATTTGTTAGGATAACCAAACATCTTGAGTATCAAGTATCCGAATTGGCATTTTACATTTAGACATCAAGAAAATCATGGTGGTCATATAATATGTGGGCAACATAATGCATGCATAGTGTATGCATATCATTAGTAGTGATTTTACCAATGAAATTATTGTACTGGTCGTGAAAAATAATAATGCAATTAATGTACCAAGGTGTGAGTGGTTGACATAATTAGGTAACCAGCTCATGATCACTAGGTTTATTTGGATATTTGTGCAGTAGGGCTCCGTTTCAACTCACTTGGGTCTCCTATCATAACTATTGGCTGCGTATGCCCTCGCAGGAGTGTTTCAGGAATTTCCTTATGAGCTTGTATAGAGATACAGCTCACATGCTTTTCACATAGATAAATATAGAAATTGGAAAAGTTTTTAATGTGTGAAGGTATACAATAAGACAGTCTACCTTTGGTTTAAAGCGGTCACAATCACCCAGGGCAGTTAGATGAGAAATTGAGCGGCTAGGACAGTGCCATAAAACGCGCTTGAAGTTTGAGAAAATTTTCAGCAGACTTTGCATGGGGAAATGACACCCCCGCTGTCTCGTTTTACATTCAACGGCTTGGGTGTTTGTGACTTTTGTGTGCACAAGGTAACTCTCTCTTTCCATAAAATCCCTTTGAATTTTTGGGATTTCCATTGAGGGGTTTTGCTATTTATGAATTGGGACTTTATCCACTAATTCTAGTCTCCTCTCAACCTATTAGAGAAATTTTGGGATTTCCAATGAGAGCTAATAGATTATCAGAAAGCACCATAACGAGACTTTGCCACACTTTCTTTCCATGTGTAGGGGAATCCCAGCACCCCAAATCCAAAAGAGTGATGAAAATCTTTAAAGCCTAATCCAAGAGAGTACAACGCAAAAAAAAAAACCGAAAACTGACTCTTTGAGGTTATATGATGAGAGGAGATTTAAGCAATCAAACCCCACACTTTACTTATTTTTGCCCTAGATCTCACCACCTGGACATGGGTAGAGTAATTTCCGACTAAAGGGAGTACTACAGATTTTTAATAGATGAATGAGGTTCACTGGTTATCTTATGGGCTGCTTGTTAGAAATGACATTGAGAGATTAGTGTTGGCATGAGTTCTTAGAACATGCCATGACAATCCAATTACAGGGAGAATATGCAAAATTCACTAACCTCAACTGAACTGAGTAGGAGGTCGGGGCATGCTATTACAAAACCGACATCTCGCACAAGCCTGCATTCCAAAGTCCATAAAAAATTTATAATTAGAAAATGAAAGATCAATGACAGTACCTATCTGATCATTCAAATTGTTTACCAAAGAAAAGAAAAAGACTCTCCATTCGCAATGAAGAATCAAAAAGTATAAATTGGTATCAGTCCAAATAAGACCCGTTTACTGGTGGCCTTCTAATAGGGCTGCAAATGGGTTGGGTCGGCCCCAACCGGGATCAGGATCCCACCTGCCAGTTATGGGGCCAAGATCTAGATACAGGCCTATGTACATAGCAGACCCAGTCCCAAATCAGACTGGGATAGATACAGGCTTGACCCGGGCCCAACCCAAGGGGTCGGGTCCAGTCCATACCTGGATTTGTGCCCCATTGAGTCGAACCAAGCGGTTCCTATTCTCAAAAACAAAAACATACTCCAATAAAAAGTGATGGAAGAAATGAGGAAGATTTATGTTATTTTCCTTCCGACAAACACTTAGATAATACTAGCTCTGTACCACAAAATATGCAGGAATATGAAGAATCTATTTCTTTGTTAATTAACAAAAAATTTCTTTGACTCTATCCAATCCATAAGTGCAACTAATTTCTTTCTCTACAAGTCAGAATGCCCAAATAATTAGATCCATATGTTAATATTCAACTCTATGAGCGGCATTAAAGATGTCTCAAGCCACGCACTGAAAATTTAAAGTTTGTATTGTGATCAATTTAGGGTTACTTCAAGAAATTATCGATAATAGAATAAGAACAAGATCCATTAAATGAAAGATGAGAAATTCAAAACTTGAAGCAGTAATAGATTTTAATTTCAGGAACCAGCATAACAAATTGAGCTGTGGAAATAAAAAATATACCCATATGGACTTTATTTTAGTCATCAACCAAAGGAGAGAAATAGAAGAACAACAAACAAAACTCCAGAAAAAACAGGCATTGATATCAAACTCACAAATCCAAGTTCGTATATTTCTGAGTTCTTCACTTGACAACGTGAACATGGAGTTTAGGGAGATGAATTGGCACAATTATATAGAGAGAGCTGATATAAAATTAACAAAACCAAATTCGTGGATTCTGATTTCTTCACTTGATAAGGCCAAATTGGAGTTCAGGGAAAATTGGAGATGAAACAGCACAAATATAGTTTAGAGAGAGAGAGAGAGAGAAAGAGAGAGAGAGAGAGAATTGTTATCAAATTAACAGACCCAAGTTCGTGAATTCTAAGCTCTTCACTTGATAACAAGGAATTGGAGTTCAGAGAAAATTGGAGATGACATGGCTTACACACAGAGAGAACTGATATTAAATTAAGAAACCCAAGCTTCTAAGCTTTCGAGTTCTTCAGCTGAGAATGCGAACATGGAGCTTAGGAAAAATGGAGATAAGATGGCAAAATCATAGTTTTGACTTAGAGAGATGATATAAAATCAACAAACCCAAGTTAAGGGAGAGATGACATCAAATCAATAACCCAAGTTCAGTGAATTTCTGAGTTATTCATTTGATAACGCTGAAATCGCACATCTATGGTAGAGAGAGATTTGTGTTACTTGTTGGGTAGGGATTTGAGGAAGTTCCATCCATGTGAGGAGGCTGCCATCTGAGAATGAGAATGCATTTTGTTTTTGGGTTTGCAGCAGCAGAGATTGGTTTCGTGCATGGAATGTGCTCAAACTTCATCATTCTTTCCTCTTTAAACTTCATCTTTCTTTCTTTCCTTCCTTCTTTCTTTATTTAGTCTTATCTCATTTTATTTCTTTATGGAGCCAAATAAAAAGGGATTGCATCATGCAATCGACCATTTTAGATTGGGAATGCAGCCAATTAAAAGGGATTGTGTTTGTCTTCTGGAAGGCCAATTAGAGTTGTTAAATTGTCATAAAATTTGATAATTGTTCATGGGAAAATAGTTTGATAGGTTTGCAGCCCCGTCAAATTTTTGAATCAGTAAACCCTCACTTCATAACTCATTAAAAATTGCAATTCAAGCATTCGAAAACCTTTACATCGATCATCTTGACATGAACATTATGGTTCTCAGGAAAAAAATAGGACATCAAGCTTTGAAAATAAATAGGATATCAAGCTTTGAAAATAGTGTATATTACAATAAATTATCTAAACTGACCATTTCGCCTTAAAAATAAGTGTTATCATATCTGCAAAACTTGTATTATTTTTTAGTTTTAAATTTTATTGATGGCGTTGGGAATTGATTTTAGAGCTCTCATAAATATTTATGTTGGTGAAAGTGCTTTCTAGATTAGGATTTGAGGTGAGGCTTTATTTTATTTTCATAAGACGTAGGTCTTATAGAAACTTCATCCATTGGAGGGTTCTCCAACATAACCCTCTCTTCTAGAGGATTTTTAAGGTGTAATTTGCTTCAATCATATAAGATTGCATTACAATGTTTTATATTTAATTTTTCTATAAAACATTTTGACACCAAAATTTGGATGTCCACTCCTCTCGTAAACTGAACCGAAAAAATATATATATTTAAAAAATACTCTTGATAACATAAAATAACCAAATACCCCTAAAAATAAGTGTTCTCGGATCCGCAAAACTTGTACTATTTTTTAGTTTCAAAATTTATTGATGGTGTTGGGAATTGATTTTAGAGCTCTCATGAATATTTATGTTGCCAAAAGTGCTTTCTAGACTAGGATTTGAGGTGAGGCTTTATTTTATTTTCATAAAGCGTAGGTCTTATAGAAACTTCATCCATTGGAGGGTTCTCCGACATAACACTCTCTTCGAGATGAGGTGTAATTTGCTTCAATAATATAAGATTACCATTTTATATGAACTTTTTCCAATATAAATACAGGAAAGCATTTTATTTTCCCCCTATTATATATTAGTTATACACTTCCCCTTATCCAGCCTTCTGATCTAAATAGACAGCTGAGATTGACCCAATCACAATGTCACGTCATTACAGTGTTTTATATTTAATTTTTTCTATAAAATATTTTGACACCAAAATTTAGATGTCCACTCCTCTCATAAACTCAAGAGGAAAAAAAAAATATTAAACAAATAGAAAATACTTCTGATAAAATAAAATAACCAAATACCCTTAAAAGTTTTAAGGGTATTTTGGTCATTTTTATTTAAAAAATTTATTTGAATATTTGTTTTAGGTGTCCCTCATTAAGATAATAGCACACACCAATTTCATATCTATATGATCTGTAAAAAAAAATTAAAAATAAAATACTCTGAAGCATTGGATTTAAATCACACGATTAATAGCTCATTTGATCTAAATTGAAAAGCTAGATGATAACAGACGAATATAAATTATATAAAACAAAGAAAGTATAGAAAGCTGTCCCTATAAAATAGCTTGCGTAAGAGTCCAACTGAGGTGAATTAAGGACCCCTATTCTGGTCTCTCTCTTCAACTCACTGAGAGAGAGAAAATGTGGATTAAATAAGGGCGTGGCGGTGCTACTAATAACCTAGCCCAGAAAAACTAAGATCTAGACCATAAAATATGGCTCGAGGTCAGGGCCAGGTCATTAGGACCCGAAAGTAGGATCGGGCCGAGCCTGGGCAGAGATGCCTGATATAAGGGACAAAACAAGATTAGGTTGGCTCCCATGCAAACCCATCCTTTGTAATTTTAACCTAATTAAAAATACATTCCTGTCTATTGGAATTCATATCTAACAACAGGTTGGGGCATATAAGGTTCGAGAAAAAAAAAATTTATTTGAAGTCATTTAAAGGTAACCCTCGTTCACTTCACATTAACCCGGTGACCACCTTGTGACTATGGTAATGTCCTTTCCATTTTAATCACTCAATTTCCCCCTCTCTAGCTTAAAAACATGGATTGATCCACCAGCTGGACAGGTTTGAAACGATCCAGACTGGATCAGATCGTTTCAATTGGTTCCACTTAAAAACGGAAGAAAATAAAAAATTAGTAATTGGGTAAGTAAACCGATTGTTAAAACTTCGAAGTTCAAGCTCAAAAGACAGGACTAATTAAGGACAATGAAATAAACTTGAATATTTGATGGTTAAAAGTTATAAAGATTTTGATAGATTTCCCTCTAAGAAATGAGGAAACCAAGTCCCCAGCTCGGAGATTAAATACATGCGGCTAGGGACTTCCACCCCAAAAATCTCACAAAAGAAATTTATCAAAATACACCTCATTTCAACACATCTTACCTTTCTTCTACTATTCCAAGTCAAAATCATGTGTATTTTAATAGGCATTTTGTAATTAAGAAAATTTACATAGAAATCCTACTTTACTTTTTACATTTAAAAATAGTCACATATATTTCATATTTTACAATCAAGTCTCATTTTTTAGAACATAAAATATATTTTAATTTTATTATTTTTTTTATACATTAGATTAAACTCAAATTTGGTATGTGTACTCGATTGATTTAAATAAAATGTGAGAAAAACATGTGGAGAGGTCATCTATTATTTCCTCTTGGGCACAATAAGATTTGCTTTCAAACGGCCTACAATGTCGTGTGCGTGTGTGTGTGTGTGAGAGAGAGAGAGAGAGAGAGAGAGAGAGAGAGAGAGAGAGAGCTC
>NW_006499801.1:2229245-2241396 GCF_000471905.2 Amborella trichopoda
AAATGTAGATGCAGCAATCCTGGAATTGGCACCATTTTTCACTTGGGCAGCATTTCTTCTTATAGAAAGCAAATTCTTTTGAGTCATCCACTTTGTCCATCTTATTGAAGAGCTAGAGAAATTGCCAGTAAGGGAGATTACTGATCAACCATAGCATACAACCAATGCAATCACAAATGCCAAATATAGATGGATAAACACCTAGAAGTTGAGTATTTAGAGTCATCCACTTTGTCTATCTTATTGAAGAGCTAGAGAAATTGCCAGTAAGGAAGAAAAGTGATCAACCATAGCATTCAACCAATGCAATCACAAATGCCAAGTATAGATGGATAAACACCTAAAAGTTGAGTTCTTTTTTTTTTCCTTTGGGGGGCGATGTTGGGGTGGGAAGAAAAAAGGTGGAAAGAATGATAAAAGGCACCTGCAATTATTTATGCTTGCCTTTTACCAAATGTTATGTACAAGTAATTAGAAGAAATAGACTCAAACAAGAATCCCAACATAGCATATATTGAGACATAGGGAATTAAAAATCAGCAACCAATTTTGCTGTTAAACCATCACAAACACAATGTGACTTGTTGACTAGCCCTTTGAAACAAAACGTGCAAGCCAACAAACTGGCATTACTCTAAAAAATTGTGCACTAGTCGTCTTCAACGAATTTAATTTATCAATGGTGAAGTAAACGTGCTATTGCAATTCAAGTATTCTAGGGATTTAAAACTGATAGACTATTCACAAAAAAGATTTTGTGGTACAAAACACTTCTTTTTTTCTTTCCAACATTCATAAACCTACAAGAGCATTTATTTAACTGCAATTTTTATCATGCACGTGTATCCTAAGCCATACACTTCAAACTCAAAAGAACTGCTCCCACAGTTATGTTTTTAAAACCTTAAAAAATAAATTCGTAAAATCCACCAATAAGCATACCTCCCTAAGGTCGGTAACATCCAGATCCCAGTAATAGTAATCTGAAAAGGCATCGATCTCTTCTTTTAATTTCTTCTTAGAAGAGTCTGAAAGAAACAGGTAATACCTGATGTACGAGAACAGCATCATTTTTTGCAGAAAGATACCACAAAAGAAATAAAAACAAGACATAAGTCTCAGAGAACAAGTTGCCAGTTTGGATAGAATCACAAACTTTGGTTGCAAATGCAAGAGCTGCTTTTGTGAGTAACAATCCAAAACCCATGAGTAGTGTAGGACATCTCCACGAAGCACTGCAGCTTGGTATTTGATCCCTACAATATTTATCTAAGGGTGATCAGATATTTGATAAAGCCCAACTAACAACATCCAGAAGAACTGAAATTGCATAACATACCTTTCCTCTCAGCTGCTATGCAGTGAGTTACAGAATCATTCAGATTCATTGAGAAACTGCCCCCATTCTCAACAACCATTTTATGAAAGAAATCCACAGAATACGTGGGAGGAACATTTACAAAGTCTATGAAAGTCAAGGTAAGGGACAAAATCATCATCATCCTAAAAAACAGAAATATTAAAAATCATCTAAGACAACAAATTATATGGGAATATGCTGTGAAAATCAAACGTGCACGACTGAAATGGGAAAAATGCTTTAACATAGTCGACAAAACCAGAGACAAGGCAAACAACAAGAGCAAATATTAAAAAAACTGAATAGAGAGAATGGTCATTGCCAATATTGTTTTCAAGAGACATTAAGAAAAAGAAAAACACAATTTTAATACTATAGTTTCTAGCAACTCCACAAATGCCACCTTTGTTTTCCGTTTATCAAAATTGCAATCAAAGTTGAACTAATCTTCCATGAAAATATTTTACTGTATTATTCGATATCAATGCCCTTTTTCTTATCCTATAATAACCAGTGGTCACACCCATTGCTTAGCGGTGTTTACATTGCTTCTGATTCTAAACCATAATACATCAGCTCCCTATTTCCACACTGAAACACTCTCCCCAACCATGAACCATTTAACCATCTCTGTTCACCGAAACCACAAATTCTTTGGCCTTTTCCATCTACTCAAGCCCAATTTTCATATAGCTCTCTCTACCATATTAGCTCTCTCTACCCTATTTCATACACCCCCCCTTTGGCCCTCTCTATCTAGTATCTACTTAAACCCCAAATACGTATAACTCTCTTTCATAAACTCCTTCATTCCCTCCCTCCCCCGACATACCCTCTCACCCTTCATCTCTCCGCTCCCCCCAACCCACACCCCAGGAAGAAAGGGTTGAGTAAAGACGGCCTTGATATCAAATTAATACTTAAATATCAAATTAATACCTAATTGCAAGAGAAAAAGAATATTAGATTGTATAATTGTAATATATCTCTTTTGAATTAAGAAATTACAAATCAATAACCGGGAGGACTCTAAATATCAACAATAGCAATATGATAAAATTTACTTTAATTAATATGTGATTTTGGAGAAGAAATGAAGAATCTGCCGCTTCCCAATACCCATTCTTTTATATTTCATTCTTCCTGGTAGAGAATTCTATTATTACTTTGAGGAAACAATCTGTGATTCTTGATTTCACCAAACACAAAATACTAAAGATAGTTTGAGGAAACAATCTGTGATAACACAATGCTAGAGAGAGACGGGTTGGGTTCGAATACCTGAAAAATGGAAAACATAAGTTTTTGAAGAAAGTGATAAAATTTTGAACAAGGCAGCAGTAATCAATTTTGAGTGAAACTTGGGTGGTATTTTGCAAAACCTCAAATAATGGTGGCATTTTTTAAGATTTGAAAACCATGGTCGCAAAGGTGAGGTTCCCCAAAGTTAGTTTTGACATCAATGTGACACGCAATTGGAGAGACATGGAAGAGATCTCATGCAACATAAAACACTTTACGAAGCCATACTGCAGTGTGATGAAAACTATTAGGGATACAGAACATCATGTTTGTAAACAGTAAACTCTCTTCCTTGACTCTGGAGATGTCTGTTTGAATGAAATGAGAAGGCACGACTGTGGTCATCTTATTGGGTCCTTTTCTCAATGGCCTTTTACGTTTTGGTCCTTTATTATTCAAGCCCCCGGGCTCCATATCTCTTTGCATGGTGCCATCTTTGGAATGTACCAAGTCAACGAATGCTGCCCAAATAAATCCTGACTATCAGTTACAGGAGTATCCAATGCATAAAAAAAAGAGTACTACACAGAGAGTCACTAACTACAAAAGCGCATTACTGACGAAAGACTATTAACATCAAGCATACACTTCCTAGCATGTGCATGCATGCCATGATATGCACACTGCATGCACAGCACAAATCCAGAGGGGCCTTGGAACATTTTACAGTAGCAGTATAGCTGTCAAAGAAGGAATCAATGTAACGTATGTCTAAGAAACAAAAGAATGGAGAAGCAGCTTCAGTTCATGATAAGAAATGAATACAATTACCCTTTGTCACTGTGCTCCCAACAAGTGAATTTTTTTTCCCCCAAAAGTTCCTAATAAAGGAATTCTACGATCATAACAATAGCCTCAGGACAGACCTGGGATTCAAGGTGTCCTCGAAAAAATGAACAAAATTACCCTTTGTCATTATTTTTCCAAAGAGTGATTTTTTATTTTGAATAAAGTAAATTTTGTACTGATAATTGTAAGTGAATGTATCAAAAATCTTGTAACAGGATGAGTGCCCAAGGCTGGGATTACATACCAAAGACCGAAGCTTTATACAAAAGAAACTTTTTAAAGTTGTCGAAAGTACAAAAGTCCAAATCATGAGTCAATCATAATAATGGTGAAGGTATTGATCGAGTCACCTTCTTTGCTAACAAGGCAGCCACTGGGCTCCTTTCATACCAAGTATGATCGAAAAAAGTATGACTATTGTTCAATTAAGGCTGCCGCTTGAGTTTGTTTTAAGTTCCAAGGACATAGACCTCTTTAGAGGCCCAACAGATCACCTTCATCAACTCTACTTCCACATGAAGTGTTCCACCACAACTTTGGTTGAATAATTTCACTTCCATGCAGGCATAACGACTCTGCCATGGTCGAATTCACGACCAGGAAAGAGCCTGAATCATGAAAGGAGACACTGACAGAGGCTATTTCTAATAACACCACCTATATAGTGATCACCATCAGCCTGGCATTTCAAAAAAGACATCAGTTCTGTTCAAATCAGAGGTAAACCACCCCACATCGCTGCAGTAGGCCCAAAATACACCAAGGACCTTATCCTGTCCTTCAACTCTTGCGGGCTCAAATCCTCACCCTTGAATATACAGTGATTACATTCAAACCAAATACACCAATTAGTGCCATAAAAGAGGCAAGCCACAGGAATAACCCTGCCTTTGAAAAGGGCGTGAAATAGGCTGAAAACAGTCGCCATGCATTCTGTCACCACACCTACACCCACTCAAACATGCACAAACCCCCGCACTTGTACAGTCACTAGCCAGTGAATAAAAAGATTGTCTTAGTCTCTTCCTCTTCTCTAAACAGGACACAACGATTGGAAATGGGAACATCCTTTTTTTGCATCTCATCTAGAGTTAACACTCTCTTCGAAAGAAGCAACTATGCGAAAGCTTGGAACGCCTGGGAGGTAGGACTGGATGAGGCCCTGAAAGTAATGGTTCGGCCAACATTGGCGGAGGTAGAGACAATTTATATAGAGGAGATTGTAAAGCAACCTGAGGTCAGGCGCCCAAACCAGTTTGTCAAAACCCTACTGAAGTATGAACTGATTGTAATGTAGTAGAGAAAAGATGACAATAAAGGGGTGGTCACCAAGACCCACAGATTTCTCCTAAAACAAGCTGTCCCCCAATTACCTCATAGGAATCTGAAATGAGAAAGTTGGGGTCCAAAGAGACCGAAAATAGGCTTGAGAATAGTGTATCTAGGGTGCAGTCCCAGCCCAAAGGTCTCTCCAAAGTTGAATACGGTGATCCATACTTGCTATGAAACGGATATGTCACGTGAAATCTTTGTAAACCAAACAATCCCCTTCCAAGCTGCTAATGCTATAGGACCTCATGACACTTTGGCAGCCACCCCGACTCAACAAGGCTGTATTTTGCTTAGATGACCAGTTTCCAGAGGTGGACATTTTGTTTTGCGAAATCGCTACCACCATTTAGACAGTATAGCTAAGTTACACTCATGCAGCTTGCGGATATCCAAACCACTGTCCTTTAACTTACCTAAAAAATTATTTTTTTCATTCAGCTCCTAAGAAGAGGATTATTGAGAAACTGGATGCAACTTTAACAATAACCCAAAGGGAAACAGCCAAACAGGACACCTGGGATTAATGGAATCGTTAAATAAGGGAATCACTGTACATAAAACTTAAGATGGAATACAAAGACAAGCAATTCCCCAAATGATTTAAAACCTTTCAGACCAGTTTCTCCATCTGCATAACATTTCAAAGGACACCTATATATTATATAATGTGTAAGAGGAATGGTAGGTGTCACGGGGCTATTTTTTTACTATACTCCGCCAAGCTTTGCCAAAGCCGAACCTGCAAAGCTAACCTTCCGCAAGCACACATAAGAGGAATGGAGCGAGACAAAGACAAAAGGCACGCATAAGTACGCAGGAGGCCCTCAGTCCACTCTTATTAGCTTTATACATTTGGGTGTATAGAGCCACTGATGCCCCACAATGGTCCCGGCAAGGTACTGAATACACACGCACACACTTACCCTTGGTTGCATGGCCATTAAGACAATCACTACTATTCTTGCCCACCACCTGGTGCAGTAGTGACAAGCCCACGTCACCATCAACAGCTGTCCAACATGGCTCATTAAGGGCATGGTTAATAACCTGGTCAGCCCACTCCAATAGTCATTACCAGTTTATCACAAATGCATGCCTATTCAAACATGCATGGTCATTGCACGACTATTAATGCCAGACCCATTACTTGTGTTGTTGCGCACTCATAGTGCCCTTGTGACCAGCCCATGTCTGAAGTAGTTCCCCAATCTGAATTCGAATCCCACAGCTCATAGTGATGGGTCAACACACCTGCCCAGCCCAAGTACCTGGTCATCCACACCTCTTGCACATGGGCCATGCCCATGTCTCGTTAAGTCATGCTACCCATGAATCAACCATCAAAACCTTAGCTTATTGGTCTTGGCAGTCGATCAAGTCCCACCATCTTAGACATCTATCTACACCATCTTGCCCAAGGTCTCGCACCAAGTGTCCTTACTACGAGCCCACATGTGCAAACATGTCCTCTTTCCGCATAACACCAACCTCGCCTACCATCGAGGGTTGATCAATGTCAGAGGTACTCCCTCATATAGGTTTGTCAACCTAGTGAAGGATTCAATTGCCCAAACTAGCAAAAGCCCGTACAGGACTTGAGGGTCCTTTGAAATTTTTTGGGTATAGATTACTTTATTTTTCAAAGAAGTGCAGGGTAAAATAATCAATATAACCTCTAAATATCACAAGTTAAAGACTGCATAGAATTCAGAAGTTGGTCAAGTATTGTAAAGGGAAGAATAAGGTCAACTTCTTATAAGTTTGTGCTTGATGTAACCACACAAAGTGTGCATGTATCACTCCAACAAATATTAAGGGTATGTTTGACAAAATAGGATTTGAATATTCAAACTTTTAGATATCAAAATAAAGGCATTGCCTTGCTTTCTGCATATCTAGATTTTATATTATCATGATATGTCTTTTTATGTGCACGTTTGATTGTCTAACTGTATTTAAAAATGTTCATAGATTTGAAATTTTCTAAACTTTTTGGCTGAAAAAAATGAACTTATTATTGTTTTATATTTGGCACATATTTGAGGGCGGCTTTGTTCCACGAAGACAATACCAACCTCGCAATCAATTGGTACAGGAATGGAAGTTGAAGGAGATACGAAATCTGAGAAAAAATGCACCTTTCATTTGCTCTGAGAATCTAATATACACAGTTTGCATGAAAAAAGACACCAGAAAATTAATGGGACTATAACTTAACGATGAAAAGGAGATGAATTAAATCAACAGTAGAAGGAGATGAATTAAACAAAGCTAGAGAAAAAGATGAATTAAACAAACAAAAAAGGAAGAAAAAGATTGTGACTGAGAAAAACTTAGAAGAAACACAGATCAACTTATTTGGCATATGGGTGAAGTGATTAAGAGTAGAGAGAGAAACTGATACTAATGTCTAGAGTACTCTCTCTCTCTCTCTCTCTCTCTTCACTTAAGCATGAGTAGAGAATGGTTTAAACCTATAAATAAAAAATAAATAGAAATAAAAATTTCTCTCAAGAATGGCTGAAAACTGTTAAGAAAAATAAGGGCAAACTCCACCTAATCCTCAAAAATGGCTTAAAACTGTTCAAAACAAGGGACAAACCACCTAATCCTCAAATTAAAACCCCTAGGCCATCGCAGTATTCAAAATCTCAGAAGCAACCAATCAAAACAACATATGAAACAGAGAAAGCAAATAGGGTTTGATCCCTTGCTCTATGATGAGGTTTTGTAGACGCTACTGATGTACTATGTAAAGCTTCTGTGAAACAATTCTCATCTTTCTACACAACTCTTTAATGCTTCAAAGAGAGAGAGAGAGATCTGGGGGCTGAACTTAGTGTGAGAGAGAGATTAGGGTTTAGAGTGTCTCTGTTGAGGGGGAGAGAGAGGATCTCTGATGAGAGAGAGAGAGAGAGAGGGTTTCCTTTGAATGATAGGAAAGGGGCAGTTGGGCAGGAGAGGGAGAGAGAAAAAAGATGGTTAAGAGTGGATGAGAGAGGGAGAGAGACGCAAAAGATTTTGACGCACCAACTGAATCCCGTAAAATTCAAGTACAACTTGAATTTCTAGGGATTGAGATATTTGGAGGTTATCTGAATATAAAAAGATATATTTTGACCCTATCAAACAGGGCATATTAACTCGTATAATTTGAATTACAATACATTATATATTATCCTAAAATATTAGGATATTGGCGTTCTGTCAAACAGACCCTAAATTTTGAATAAAATGTTAAAGAAATACAATTTCATGCACATATCATCTTTTTCTTTTTTCTTTTTTTTTTTTTGGGGGGGGGTGGTGGTTATAGTTCAGCAGTAGGAATCGAACTTGAGATGTAGACTTTCATACACATATCACTTAGCAGATAATAATTCGTTAGGACAAAGAGAAGCTCAAGAAATTTGATGAGTAGCTTATACTTTGTCAAAAAACATAAACCAAAAATGGTGGACCAATCAGCTAGGACCCTGTAAAAAGCAAAGACCAGGTACAACACAAGAGGCAAGAAGTGATGACTACTAAATCCTAAGTATTGTAAAATGAAACATGATTAAAAGTGTAAGCCATCACTAGAGATGCACTGGAAAGGAAAAGTTCCAGGTATCTAACAACAATGGCTTGTCTCCCTATGCGAAGGTGTAAACATGATGTTAGAAAGACCTCACTGTATGAAGAGTCTGTCTCTCTGCTGGGCCCCTCGCATCAAATTCATCAAATTTTCAAACTTCAAAAACGAAAAAATTTGCATGAAAAAAACTTGGGGGAAAGCATCCCAACATGTATCTGTATCCTATATTGATGTCTTTGTTGATTGTGAGAGCCTTCAGATGTGCAGACTGGAATTAATTTAAGGAGTTTCCAAACCAGAAATGTCATTTCACAAAACTAAAGGTTTGAACTGGTCGAAAGATCACAGGGGTCACTTCCTCCATAGGTCCTTCATAGGAAATTAGGAGACTGGTGAGTATAGGAGAAAAATCTTCCAAGTTTTATCATGAAATTGAAAAATGCATTCAACAATGATAGCTCTTCATAAATCAAATTGAGAAGAAATATCCTTCTGTATCTCTAAGCAAACATATCAACATCTTCCACTAGTCTAAAACAGAGCAGGTATTTGAGCTAAAAATGACAATCAAAGCCATATGTGGACACACAAGATTGCAGCTGAGAGAAAGAGATTTGAGATAGACTTGCGGATACTTTAAAACATGCTCAACTGCTATTAATTGCCAAACAGGCCCATTACATTTTAACTTACTACTTATCCACTTCACATGACTTATGGGTGTCACATAAGCCCATGTCTGGGGTGGTCCCAGCATTTAAACTCAAATCCCATTTTTGACCATTATGGATCAACACACCTGCCCAAGCTAGGTGTCATTCTGCCAATGGGTCAAAATCCAAGGCTCAGCCTGATGATCTCGGTGGTGTACCAAGTGCCACCATCTTAGCCATATGTCCACACTATCTTGCCCAAAATCTCGGTCCAAAGGTCTTGCTGCTAGCCCACAGGTGGCCCTCTCCACACTGCACTAGCCTCGCCTTCCATCAAGATCGGAAAGGTTGGAGGTGCCCTTTATATACGTTTTTCGCTCTAAAGAACTCCCCAATTAAGAGAATAGCTAAATTGCCTATAGTATCACAAGTCCGTAAGGGACTTGCAGGTCCTCTAAAATACGTTCTATTGCTAAGGGAGGTACCACACTCCACGCTTAGCCGGACATAGGTATATGTGTTGGTAACTGAAGACACCTTGATGAGGGGTCCCCTTGCTTGATTAATGCTACAATGTGAGATGCAGTTTTAAATATAATTACAATTTTGTAAAATCTAAGTAATAAACATATAAATAAGAATGTTACATTCACTTTATTTTAAAAAAAAATTGTCCTTTCAAATTCCACACATCCACATTTTACTTTTTTTGTATTTAATGTTCCCATGACTTCCCAAAGAGGACCAAAATTTGGAATGAGATCCAGGAATTAGGTCATAACAGGGAATGGGAAAAAGAATCAGTTCATGAATCCCAAAATGGGCCTATAAAGTGCCAAAGCCACACCATGGAAGGAGTTTCTAAATGAAACCTAAGTTTTTGCTTATTATACTTTGGATACAAAATACTTACTCACATTGTACATCAAGGCATTCGTGCCATGGTTTATCATATCGAACCCGATGAATACGTGGGAATCTCAAAGCATAAGGTGAAGCAAAGACCTAGACAAAAGGCAAGATTAATCACAAAACAACCAAATAAAACAGAAAATTGAATAATGGATACATCTTTATATGACACCGTAATTGCCAAACCCGCACTTCTATCATTGGAAAAAAATTTATGATATAATCAACAAAACTAACCTCTGTCTTTATGGTTCTTATATCACTAGTGATTGAAAGTATAATTGACCTAGTACAACATAAATAAAGAGTTAGACATCGTAGTGAACACATTTTTTTTAGTAAGAGAGCAAATGAGAGAACTTCATAAGTATCTAACTTTTCAGGGTTGCCAATCCAAACATCTGGTCTTTCCTTGGAATGATTTGTCACCTCATAAAAGTTCGGCGCCTTCTTTGGGTTCTCATTTTTCCTGCCAATACATATGCAGAAAGATGATAATTATAATAGTCAGCTAAAGAATCCATGCTAATGCCCAATTTTATTGAAGCATCAGCAAATGATTCAACTACAGCAGAGTTTGTTAGGTGACAAAACAGAACACGTGCATATACTCATTGAAGCAACCAGAATCACATGAAACAATCCCAATGGAATTACAATGAAATGTCTTCTGAAGGAATCTAGATGTGTGATTTTGTGAAATGGAATTTTCGCACCAAAACCATGAATCAGATCACCATTAGTTTTAACATAATCAAAGAACAAAGAATCGGTTGTTAAGCCCAATCAGACACTGTTTAGCCATTAAAAAACAATAACCTATGCAGATATTCGAGACCTTTCCAGGTCCAGTGAATTAATCAAGAAGCCAGAATTATGAGGAAGATCAACCAGTAATCCTACGGACATGGCCCTTGTCAAATGCAAGTTCAAATACATTTCCCACATCAAAACATAATCCAGGTCCGACAACTATTCAGACTTTGGACTGAACATAGAGCTTTAACATGAAACTCACAATTCAACAGCAACATAAAAGCTAAGTTGATAAAATTCGCCATTTAACCTATATCTGGATCAGTCTCTCCTGCTATATCAATGACCATATATGGCATATCATTTTATGCCAGAAGAAGCACTTAGAATCAAGACATTCAGAAGCCAATCATTTCAAAGGAACTAAGCCAGGTTACAGAACAATTTATAAACAACGCCTGTAACACACATTCCCAAAGAAAAACATAGTCATTGTAATGAAGAAAAGATATACTAAATGCCAACAAATGCCTACTTCTTTCTTCAAAAAACAAAGATCGAGAAGACTTTGAAGTGATTCCTAAAAGTCATATGCATTAATTGATATCAAATATATGCATTGAGTGGATAGCAACCTGAGTTATGCAAGCTGATAAGCATGAAACATAATATGATTAAAAAGACGTATATTTTAACAGTTACCTTTTTCTGCAGACACTCAAAACAAGGCCTTATAGTTGAGAGCAATTTTGGAAGCAAACAAATTTCCTCAAATACTTGGGGAAAACATTATGTACAGGAATTACCTAAAATAAGGCTTCAATTTATTCACTAGAACATCAAGCTCATCTTCCGAAAGACCCGTACCAACACGACAAAATGAGAGAAACCTGCAATGAAGTATTGACAAGATAAGAATCATAATATTTATAAAAGATAACATGGATAAGGAGATGAAGCATCAAGATACAGATAATCTAGGTTTTAAAAGGCATAAGATGCCGCCTACATGGGTACCTCATACCAGAGGTGGCCAAAAGAAAGGAAGGGGCAGTTACTACCATAGAAACCCCCATTTTTATAATATATATATATATATATATATATATATAGAGAGAGAGAGAGAGAGAGAAGATTAATTAAGAGAAAGAGAGGCAGATACTGGTTGGTTGAAGATAGAATAATAACACACCCACAACCCACGAACCAGCACTTTTCAAGTGAACAAGGACTGGTTTAACAGGAAGAATGGCTGCATAGAGATGGAGGGAAAGGAACACACACACAAAACACAAGAATACACAGGGTAATGTTGGGTGTTATTTCGAAAGAGAGAGAGTGTAATACCACACCCACAAACAACCCCAATTTTCAACAGAGAGAGGACTAGTCCGGAGAGGGAATGGTTGAAAAGAGAGTGGAACAAAGCACAAAAAACACACACACACACAACATAACCTCCCTCTCCAA
>NW_006499801.1:2253146-2266471 GCF_000471905.2 Amborella trichopoda
TTATATATATATATATATATATATATATATATAACAAACCCCACCTTAATCTACTTTCCTTCATAGTCACCTCTACGTTCTATTGATTCTATTCATTCTAAATTCTATCATTTAATGTCTTGTTGCTCATTCATTACACTTATTCATCTCAACATTTCACCTCAGTTATACTCATTCCATTAATATATTGTTTCTTTATCGGCGGGCATACCATCTCATAAAGTATGGTTGGTCTTACACCTATCATGTATTATTTTAATTTAAAAATAAATCTATTTAAAATTTAAGGTATTTATATATTTATATGGTGCATCAAATAAAAAATAACAAAAAAAAAAATTTATATTGTGTATCAGGATTTGTGTAACCAATCATCGAAGGACATGGTTGAAAGTAGTAAAAAAATATATGTAGATTTATAGCCTCATTGACGGTAAGACCCTCAAAAGAGTAGAATGACATACTATGATTCATATAGATGACCCCAAAATAAACATTAAAACTCAAAATACCAGTTTTTTTATAAATATACTTATAAGATGACATTATAATTATAGATAATTAGTTAAGATTTAAGGTTTATCCATAAACATTTAAACCCTACATGTCTTGATTTACATTTTATTTGGATGTAATTTCTAAGAGACCTAGGGAAAAAGTAAAGCTTAACCTCCCTCGTCTGAAAAAATACTCCAGACATGAAAATTTGGTTCTTAATTTATTTTCACCACCTATTATTAAAGTTTGTAATATGTTATGTATAAACCAGTGTTTAAAAAAACGCCGAATCGTTCGGTTCTAGAGAGAACCGGACGATTCTGCACAGTGACTCGTCGATTCACTGTACGGGAATCGGCAAGTCCGTACAGTGAATCGGCGAGTCCTGTACGGAATTTTTTTTTTTTTTGTAATCCATGATAGATTTTTTTGTAATACTTGATCGATTTTTTTGTAATCCATGATCGAATTGTTTTTTTTTTTTTTGTAATCTATAATCGAATTTTTTGTTTTTTTTTTTGTTTTGTAACCCATGATAGAATTTTTTGTAATCCATGATCGAATTTTTTGTAATCCATGATCGAAATGTTTGTTTTTTTTCTTGTAATCCATGATCAAATTATTTGTTTTTTTTTTTTTTGTAACCCATGATAGAATTTTTTGTAATCCATGATCGAATGTTTTGTAATCCATGATCGAAATGTTTGTTTTTTTTTGTAATCCATGATCGAAATGTTTGTTTTTTTTTGTAACCCATAATCGAATTTTTTGTTTTTTGTTTTTTTTGTAACCCATGATAGAGTTTTTTGTAATCCATGATTGAATTTTTTGTAATCCATGATCGAATTGTTTTTTTCTTTTTTTGTAATCCACGATTGAATTTTTTGTTTTTTTTTGTTTGTTTTTTTTGTAATCCATGATTGAATTTTATGTAATCCATGATTGAATTTTATGTAATCCATCATCAAATTTTTTGTAATCCATGATTGAATTTTTTGAAAATTTGTGATTTTTTTTTTTTAATCCGTGATTGAATTTTTTTTTGTAATCCATGATAGAATTTTTTTAAATTTTGTGATTTTTTTTTTTAATCCATGATCGAATTTTTTTTGTAATCCATGATCAATTTTTTTGAAAATTTGTTATTTTTTTTTTTTAATCCATATTATTCAAAGAGAAAATGAGAGAGATGATGATTTTGAGGCCACCATATCCCAGCCATATTATTCACATATCGAGTCCCAACAGCAACAGTGTAGGGATGAGCACGACAGTGCAAGTGAACATGAAGGATGAACAATCTTCGGGGATTTTAGATTGGGAACACAACAAAACACTAACACTCAGGGATTTGGGAATAGTCAGACGCTTGATAATATCGATAATTCGTTTTTAGATCGAATCAATGAATTGTTAAACGAATTCAATCAATGGCACCAGCGTGACCAAGAAGAACAATAACGTTGTATATCATTTTATTTTTAGATCATATATTACTAATTTTATGCTTTATTGTAGTCCATGTATGTTGATATACTTATTCCATAATAATTCTATGTTTATCCTTCTGTGTGATGTAAATTAAATACTGAATGGCGGTTCATGCAGGGAAAAAACATATCAATATTCGCATATTCATTCAAAAACATGAAAATTCTTAATAGAGTACCCTCATTTCTTATTGAATTCCTAAAAAACAATATTTATAATGAATTTTAATAATTTTTTTGGATTTTTTTTAAGCTTTATTCTGACCGATTCACCCGATTCCCTATCCAGATCGCCGATTCACCGATCCAGATCGGTTTTTTGGGAGCCCGATCCGGGTCACCGATCCTTTTTTTAAACCATTGGTATAAACTATTTTTAAGGTTTGAAATCTAACTTTCTTTCACAACCACAATGGTCAAGGTCGAGATGATTGATTTTAAGTTGTTCGACGCCCTAACTACATTTTGAGGTAAATCTTTATCCCTTTTTTTGTCTTTATTTTTAGGTCCATGCGTTATTTTAATATTTTTCTTTTTTTCTCATTTGTTCTTCTAAGTTGGCGGAGTTGAGTTACCTAGTTCCCATCATTCGATTTTTAAAACCTCAGGGTTGGATAGAATAAAATCTCATAGATGCAATAGACAGTATATACCTGCATAAGATTCGTGATGGTGCATTGAGTATTCCGGAAGGGCACGTCTCTTCCGTCCATCTCCACAATGGACGGTGGATGATTATTACGGTGGCCCACTACTAATAATCCACTTTGGACCATCGTACAATATGCCCCTCGGCCTCCCCCTTCTCTCTCTCCGCCCTCCAGCGAGGAAGTAAAATAATGGAAGCCAAAAGGTTTTATATTCCGGAGGGAGCGTACTGTCCATTTACCACCTCGAATAAAACCTAATGTAGGAGCTTTTATGGGATTTATGAGGATGTAATTTTCTCAATCAAATTAGGGCGCACTTCAAAAATTCATTAGAAGATGTTGTTTTGATGTCCAAATATCTTAAAATTGATCATCTCGACCTCAAGATAATGGACATGAGAAAAATAATGGATTTCAAGTTTTGAAAACAGTACATCCTATAATGCATTTTTTGACGGTCAATTTTAAAGTTTTCATAGTCTACTGGATCAACATTATTTTTGAAACTTTAAATTTTATAATTATATATAAAAATATATTTTAAAGCTATTAGCAAGATTTTCACTATTGAAAACACATTTCTCAACACTATTTGAAAGTGTGTTTTATTTTAATTGTTTAAAGCCTCGGTTTTGTACAAACCGCACCTTTTTTTTTTCTTTAAGTGTTCTTGATCCACATACTATTATCAATAAAAAAAATTGCTAATTGCATTTGTAAGCCTTGAAAAAATAACATTTTAATATTGCCTCGAGACTCGATTAAAAGTGTCCAATTGTTGAAGGGTGAGATCCAAGAGCTAGAAAAACTCAATTTTTTTATGGGTGTATTTTGCATAAGGCTGAGGCCATAAAGCATTAAAGTAAGGAGCACATTCAAATAATATTAAAAGCATGTTGTTTCGATACTATAAGTACTTAATATGACTTGAAAATTAATTTTTATCTCTAATCATATATTTTAAAGCTTCAAATATGCCTTCAAATTTATTACAATATGCCATATTTTTAGTATTTGAAATCTATTTTTCCACATGTCATATTTAGGTGGAGCCGATGCATTTGCGGATTTTTTGGGCATTGAGATAAGCTCTTCTAATGAGCCATAATTTAATTTTTTAGGGCTCATAAACGTTTTCCTGATTTGGAAATTAGGAAAGGTTAGTATCCCCGTGAATCATCTCCCTCGTCCTCCCCCCTCTCACTCTTCTGTGTATCACCCCGAATGCAGAACCTTTCTCTCTGTAAGTAATTAACCAGTCTCTCTATCTCTCTCTCTACCGATAAATTTTTCATTCTCCTGGTCTTCCAATCAATGGAGGTTATCTCCAGATCAATACTGCTTTCCAGATTATCTGAAACCTCTGCAATTCTGCAACAAAACCCTAATTCCAGAACTTATGTGCATAAAAACCGTCCTTTTAAGTTATCTGAGAATCACTGTATCGATCTAAGAAGGGTTGATGGTGCAGAACCCGCTTGCCTGAAAGCTTTATCATCTATCAATAGTAGCTCGAGGAAAGGAAGTTCAGATCATAGTGTTAGTAGGGACAGGCTTAGGGTGAGGGTTTATCGGTTTAGTCCAAAAGCTTCATCTGACGAGAATGGCGCTGCTGATGGGGAAGGGATGGTTTTGGATAACGGTCATGCTCTTATGCCTGAAGAAAGTCATGTTTTTAATGTAAGTTGGAAGCCATGATCACTGTTTTCTAGTTCAACTTTAGCGATTTTGCACTTTTTTTCCCTGGCTTTTATATTTTTCTTTTTCTCTTTTACTTTATTTGTTTGTGGTAATGCATTTTTTTTTGGGGGTTTTACTTCGATATTTTTGGGAATAATATCACTGGTCCGATAAATGATAAAATTTCTGAAGTTTTTAAAATTACTGGCATGAAACTATTTTTCCGTCATCGTATTTGGTGCTATAAATGCTTAGATGGAAGATGTTGTAAGCTAATCGTTCAGGTTATAAGTTTTGTGATGTAATTTTTTTTGGTAGATTTTATAAGATACCGGTTGTAACTGATTTCTGGGTGATTCAGTCTATTCCATTATGAGTCTTTTTTCTTTATTCAACTTTTTTTTTTATTTAAAGTTGATTTGTCCAATTCCTTTTGCCGATAATGGTTTACCCTTTATCGAAAAGCAATTGCTTCGATTCAGTAGCGCTTGTACTGCTAAATTTCGTGTGCAATTAGCATCATTGTTAAATCCCAAGTTTATTTGATACAAAGAGTTATTGATGAAGATGGGCATGATTGTTTCATTTATGCTTATATAACTTTACTGTTAAAAGTGTTGTCATCATTCAGTGAATAAGTAGATCAGTTTGTTATAGCCATGGGAGTTTTATGGTGTCTCTTTGTCTATTTTGTGCTAATTTTTATTTTGTTTTCTTCAATTTATGTATAAATTCAAACGATTTGAGACTCGCGGAGGAAAAACCTTGGGAACTTCTCCTGGTGTCCAAGTTTTATGTTTACTTTTTTTTCATTTTTAGAGACTTAGCTGAGTCTCTCAAGGACTTGGCTGAGTTGAGTTGCCTGCTCTGGCTCTAGACCATTGTTAGAAAAACCGGGCGATCTAACTGCTAACCGCCCGGTTAGATCGGAATTGGCCAGTGGCCGGTTTCGGTTTTGGTGATCAACGGTATTTAAAATTTCTTTTTTAAAAAATGTATATAAATTCCCAAAAATAAGAAATTTGGTTTGTAATACATTTTTAAATATTTTTTACATTGTGGTAAAGATTAAAAATTGTTTTTGTCACTAATACTCACGTTAATTCAAAAATCAATTCATTAAAATCTATTTTTTTCCATTAATTTTCAACTTCATTTGAATGTGTTTGGTTTTAATCATTCTTTATATGCTTTTCATATTTTAGTAGATTTTTTTTTGTGTCTTTTTTTTTTTCAACACTTTTAAGACCGCCTGAAACTTACCCAATTAGAATGGCTGAATCGGCCGGTTTACCGGTTAGGCCGGTTAAACCTCTTCCGGGCCCATGTCCGGTTAACCGTTCCGTTTAGATTTGGCGAACACTGCTCTAGACCCTTGTGGGTCACGATCTGAGTCCATACTTTACAACAATGATACTTTTTGTTTGACTTAACTAAAATGTGAAGTTTTCCTTAAATGTCAACTTTCCTATGCTCTAGATACATTTATTATTTGGAGTTGTTTGAAGAGAGGTATACTTGCTTCGCTATTTTTATGATTATTGTTATTTTCAGGCAAATCTTCAATGTTGCAAGTATAATTCATTGCATTTTTTTAATTTTGTAGATTGACTTTTATGTTTTAGGATTACTCAGTCATATGCATGATCATGTCTAAGGATCGGTATAATCGCATGTGTGCAATGCAAAGTTTGCAAACTGTGTTTATTCATATATAATTTTGCAGACCACGATGATTTACGTATATATTTGTTTTGAACAATGTTTTAAAACCACTGATCTGGAGCAGGAATAGGTCGGGACCAAGCAGGATCTGGGAAGGTATCGGTCCTGGACCCGATATTCTATTTTTTGTCCCCTTCTCTTAAGATTATTCTAGTGTTCTCTTTGGTCCTGTTAAATCTCAAACCCATAAGCCCCTATTTTAATTTTTTTATTTTTAGGAAAATTTATCAAAACATCTATAAGAGATGAACTATTTAAAATTCTACTAAATTGCAACTATTCCAACTCACGATCATGTGTCTTTTTGATGGGTATTTTGAAGTTAAATCAAAAGATATGGGTATAATGTTAAATATTTATCCTCTTATGGGTATTTGGATAAATTTCCCTATCTTTTAATAATTTATAAATTGCCGATCCGGCGATCCAAGTCGGATGTGGGGTGGACTATCTGCCCCTTGGATCCAGGTTCTGAAACACTCATCATCATCATCATCATCATCATCATAGCTTTTTTCCAATTATTTGCGGTTGGATACACGATCCTGGTTCGTCAGTCTGCTCTATTAAATGCCATACTTTCAGTGAGGCCATACAATGCGTCGTTTATGGGAAACGCCCTAGCACAAGTAAATATCGTAGATTTAAGATTCATGATATGTTTTGGCAAAATTTTGCGTTGGCTGCCTACGTAACACAACCCAGCCTTTTTACCTGGGTATGGGACAGGTTAAGGGAAAGTCTAAAGTCATCACCCTTCATAGACCAATACGTGTTCTAGCATAATAAACATAATATTAATGAACACTATAAGGGATTAAATCCTCTTAAGTGGGAAGAGAACAAGGAACAGAGATCAAAATATAAACGATTCATTGGGTAGAAAATGTGAGGGCTTTTTTCTATTTCCTTTTCTATAGTTTGGGATGCAATGCTGTTGGATCTCCTGGTGTTTCCTATGAAGATTGCATAGACAGAGGGAAAAGAGAAGATAAAGTGATGAGGGAGCTTGAGACATGCTGTAATTGTCATCAATGCATGGGCTACAAAGTTGAGATAAGATAGAGGCCCAATTGTAAATGGAAAGTTTTGGAAGAAAGAGGCTTCCATGGAGTATTTGTATAAAACATGGAGTATTTCTATAAAACAAGAATGAGAATATCATTAATGATCTCTAGGAAAGGGGTTTCAATTCCTTAATTTTGTCATTTTGTGTGAGAAGAAGACAAGGTGGTAATTTGCAGAAGCAAGGAGATGATTACTGATTCGGTTTGACTATAACCCAAGTCAATTGGGCTATGACAAGTTCAATTTGAATTTAGCACAAGAGTGGCCCATTGTGGAATGGAACAAAAGAATATATCATTGCCCAGTGTATGTTCCCAAAAGCAATTGGAAAGTAGAAGAAAGAATGCAAAAAGGAAAGAATAAAGGAGCATCCGCAGACCATTTATGGCATCAACAAAAGATATGACATTCCACGAAGGATAAATATTGGGGCACAGTGGATCAATGAATTTAGATGGTCCAACAACAGAAAGTTATCGCAAAGTATAGTTTTACTTCCAACTGCTCCCGCTCCCCAACAGTGCATCCACCTGATACTTGAATTTGATAAATGAGTCATACAAATAGTATGACACGTGGATTGTAAACAAGTTAGCACCTTATATGCAAATTATATAAAAACAAAAAGAATAAAAATGGATTATGTGTTTACAAAGTATGGTCCAATAGGATCCAATGGCCCCAAGAAGGTAATTCTAAAAATCAAAATCTTCATGAAAAATGGAGCAGGTGGGCAAGAGTATAAGACCTGGTAATGGTGTCCGTCATATGAACAAGGAACTTAACTGCGGCACCAGGCAACTTTAAGGCGCATGAGACTAGCTTAAATGAATGGAGCCTGCAACTGTTGTCGAAAGTGTTGAAACACCAGCATACCATGGGAAAAATGCAAGGCCTTAACATTTCAGCAAAGAATGCAAATAATATTAAAGAGAGGACACCAGTTGCAATTAATTTATGAAATAACAGAAAGAAATACTTGAAACAAACTAACCTGTAAGCCATTGTTGACTGAGCATTAGACAAATGTTGATCCACCATTCCTAAATTTTGCACCACTAGTTTTGAATATTTCAAGAATAGTTCGAGGATTGATATGTTTATATATTCTTATGCACAATACCTGGGGTCGATTTATTATGTATTACACAAATTGTGTTAAAACATCTCCCAGTACTACATTGGATGTTGTGCTTTGTTTGATTGGGAATTGTTATTGTTTTCCTTTGAGTAAACTGATCCACTAATTCACATATGCATTCACAAGAAGGGCAACATTTGAACTTCCTTACTCCTTGTCAGTGTTTGAAAAGTCGGCGAGTCGAGCCGGGTCGGCGAGTTGAACCAGACTTGCCCGGTTCAACTCGGGAATCGACGCCCCCATGCCGGTTCCAGCAAAATACACGGAACCGCCCGTGTCTAGAGAGAACCGGGTGGTTCTGAACAGTGAACAGCCCGATGACATCATAAACCAGCGGTTCTGACATCACCAATATTCGGTTCTACACGTGGCACAATTTCACACCCGTGGTGTCACGATCACACGTAGTATCTCACACGTTGGGTTGCTTCAGCAGCTTCACGCGTGTACTTTACACGTTATTACATTGTTATTTATAGAGGAAAGTTCAATACCGATCCTTCGATGTGGGATAATTCCCACAAACATCGTTAAATGAAGACCGAATTTGAATATGTACTATTAATAGGAAACTTGATATCACATGCGGCGAGGTGGCGTTGACGGTTATCATGTCCAATTTCTTCCTTGACGTCCCAAGGTCGAATCCTCTTGCCTTGGGCGCTATGTATTTCTTTTGTTGTAATTTCTTCCTTGTTGTCCCAAGCGCTATAAATTATTTTTGTTGTCAATAATATAAAAGGCATAAAAAAAATGAAAAAGAAAAAGTTTATTCTATTTGAAATCTCTCTCTTTCTACTAACAATCTCTTTTACTAAATTTATTCTAGAAACCTAAAAATTTAAATTTTTGAAAATTTAAAGTGTTATTTCAAAAACTGGTACGCATTTTAATAATTTCTACATTGATATTCAAATCTTTTATTTTATTTATTAATTTTTACATTATAAATCATTTATTGTACTATTTTTTTTACAGTTGTCAATAATACATTTTAAATTAGATAATATTATAAAATATTTTGGATTTGTTATTATTTGTATAATAAAATAATTATAAAATGTAAACCAAAACTTCTAATTTCAGTATATAATATTATAGTTAGTTAGGTTGTAATAATTTTGGATTATAGCTAGTTAGGTTGTAATAATTTGGGTTTTTTTTAGCGGATTAGGATTTTCCGCCAATTCGAGATTTTAGTGGTCATTTTTTCATCGATTTAGTCTACTCTTTGTTGTAGTCCATGTATAATTATATACTTTATCCACGATAATTCTATGATTTTTCTTTTACGTGATGTAAATTTAATGGTTAACATGAGTTTATATAGGGAAAGAACATCTCAATATTCACAAATTGATGAAAAAAATGAAAGTTAATAATGTAGTACCCTCATTTCTTATTGGATTCTTAAAGGTAACATTTATAATGAATTTCAATAAATTTTCTGGATTTTTTTTAAAGCTCAATCCAATCGATTCGGGGGATTCCGGATCCGGATCGCCGATTCACAGATCCGGATAGATTTTGGAGTGGCCGATCAGGGGCAAATGATCACTTGTACCAAACACAGAAATTTGAACAAGTGAAAACAAACCTAGCTACATATTGCCTAAATTTTGAGGTTATACATTGGTTTTGAAGCACTTTAACTGTTTTTTGACCATTTTCTACTGCACCCATTAATCATGTTTTATCCGTTCGCTTTTGGTGTTTGTGATTAATGTTTTTATTTTCTTTTGATATGTTGAAGAGTAACTTAAGCTATGGGGAAAGCGCTGAAAGGGGTGAGGATGGAAATCCACTGCCCATTTTGGGGGGATCTACTGGAGGCTCTAGGACTGGACTTTTCAGAACTCCAATTTCAGGTGGTGTGCAAAGTGCAACTTCGGCTCATGGGTTACCTCGACCTGCTTTAGCTGTGCGGAATCTAATGGAGCAGGTGAAGTTGGCTCTTTGGGTTGTTTGATTCCTTCTTTATCTCTCTTGTAACGCACACAACTTGAATCATTACCTTGTATCCCTTCTTGCATGTGGCTGTGTTTCTTTGGCATTTTACTTACTTAAATTTAAGCACATTGGTGTGTTGCAAGGGAAGAAGTGGTTATGTTTTCTTATTATCTTATATATTTTACTGGCTGTTATTCTTCTACTGATTTTACCTTCATTATTTGCTTGTTTTGGTCATTCAAGGCCAGATTTGCTCATTTATGTACTATGATGTCCCGAATGCATCATCGTCGGAAGGGGTACCCTTTTGGTTCTTTGGTAGATTTTGCGACCGATTCAATGGGCCGTAAGTTTGTTATTGCTAACATTTTCTTTTTTGCTGAAGTGGTTGTTTATTTGCAAAAGAGAACTCTACAGTCCGTAATTCATGAAAATGGAGGATGCTTCTCCTTAGCCTATTAACATTTGATTGTTGTGGTTGATGTAGATCCGATCTTTTCATTTTCTCCCTTGGCCATCCACACGAGGAATTTGTTGGCTGATTCAAGATGTACACTTGTTGTACAGGTAATTTTATGTCATTGCCTCTAGTATGATACGGTCATCTATGGACAGAAGTAAAAATCCATGTAAGGATAGAGGTTCTGTTCATGATCTGATCTTACTATGTTGACTGCTGGTTTCAATCATAGATACCTGGGTGGAGTGGACTTTCAAATGCACGGGTGACTATTTTTGGTGATATTTATCCACTTCCTGATGATAAACAGGTGCTCTTTCTGTTCTCTTATGTTATATACTTTGCCTATGATTGATTTACAAGTTAAAAACTGCAGTTGTGTTAGATTTTGTACATTGGAGGAGTTAATCAGTGGTATATTATCGATACTTCTTCATATTGCCAGGAATGGGCTCACAAGCATTATGTCACAAAACATCAACAAGGGGCATCACAACAGTGGGGCAATTTCTATTATTACAGAATGCAACATATCAGGTTAGTCCTTTACTTAACAGCATTTTGATCTGTCCTCATTTATAGTTTGTACATAGTGCTTTTCTAGAGCTATTTATTTATTCATTTAAAAAACATAAATAACATTTGCATTGTCCCGCGAATGGGTTGGGGGGCAGATGCTTCAACATAATGCCTCACCCTCCCTTCCTACCAGTAGCATATCATCATCATTTTAGCCTTTTCTCAATTAATTGGGGTTGGCTACTATTAGCATTTAAACATTGACCCTGTTGTGCTATTGTCACATTGTCTCACTATTCAACTAATGTTTATAGTCTTGTCCTTGCATCATTTGAAGGAATTATGTCTATTAGCTAGTCATCACTTGGAGATTTCAACTCAAGAAGCTTGGTCCTTGCAAATTAAAGTAAAAGAATCTGTGAAGTAATGGTTTGGGAAACAAATAGCATGTCTTTTCTAAGCACGATTGCCATTTGTCTTTGGTGAAACCATATACCATTGTTTTTTAATGAATTTTGAGCATTAAACTTTGTTATTATTTAATGGAAAATATTTGCTCTCATCTTTTCTCAAAATTTCTATCCAAGCAGTGACATATACTTTATCGGTGGTTTTGGCACTGTGGCATGGGTTGATGTGAAGGAATATGAAAACCTGAAGCCTGATAAGATAGCTGTTGATGGAGGTGAACAAAACCTTAAGGTACATTTTCATAAGCTCAGATCTGCTTGACGTCATGCTTTTCTAACCATTAAATTTGCGGTTAGTTTCATGGAGTAGTATAGGGATATAATGGTGCAAACTTCACAGACCTCTTAAACTGAAGGGAAATTTTCGAAGAAAATGCTCCAGAGATTAATTATTAAACATCTCACCAATTTCTTTTAATTTAATTTCGAAAAAACTTTTAAAAACACGTGATCATGTGTTAGAATAGTTGATACTTGATATTTTAGGCGTATTTTGATAATGGATGAAATGTTAAATAGTTGATGTTTTAGGTGTGTTTTGATAAACTTTCCTAAATTAATGCCCAGTAGTCAAAGGCTGATACTCCCTTCTGCTGGGCAGAGAGAGTGCGCACTCGGTTTTTTTGTTTCTTTTGTTTGTTGGGGCGGGGGGGAGGGTGGGGGTGGTTGGTGTCACGGGTTGCTGTCGTGACTTGCTCCTTGTTTAGTCTATTGTTCACATTAAGGGGTTTTGTTGAAGCTTTTAATTTGTATCCAGGAACTCAATGCAATGTTCTCGAAGCCTTTAAAGGAACTCCTCTCATCAGAAGCGGAAATAGATGATGCTGCTCTCATCTCCATTGACAGTAAAGGCACTGATATTCGTGTACGCCAGGGTGCACAGGTGCTTCCTTCTTTTCCTTTATAACTTGTCTTTCCCTTTGTAGTTACTTGCTTTTCGTAGTGAGTCATTTGGACCTGCCTACTCTGATTCAGAAAATTGACCAAAATGCTCTTCTACTTTGGAATATAATATAATCAAAGTATTTTCTACTAAAAACAATCATTTGCTATTCTGGTTTGAAAAAGAGTGAGTGATTTGCAATTGTAGTCTGCAGACTCTGCACTGCATTCTGTAAATGACCTAAATGCTCTTCTACTTTGGGAGAAAAATCAAAATGTTGTTCTGTATAATGTATATGAAATAGTTGTCTTGGAGGAAAAGCCAGTTCAATTTTCCTTGAGAACAAAGAGATGAAGAGTCAAGATTTGGCTGCGCCTCTAGCTGATAGATGTTCCTCTGCTTAGATTCATACTTCTTGCCAATTGATGGTGAATCAGTTTTAGCACTGATCCAAATTAGATTTTGCTTCCCTGCATTTTGTTCTGATTTTGCCATTTGGCTATTTTCCTCCCATTAATTAATTATGAAGTTTCTATTTTCGCATGCAGTTTAACATACAGAGGCTATCATTTGAAGCTGGACAGGGAATTGAGACCTTGGAAGAAGCTAAAGCTGCTCTTCAGAAATTAGTGGACAAGGGTACGCGCCCAAAGTTGCATAAGAAAACTTAACATTAATGTATTGTGTAATCTACAACTATTTTTAACATCACAACACCCCACTAAATGAGCTAGTTTTCATTTCTTAGGATTATGACCTTACAAGATTATCTATTTCGATATATATATATA
>NW_006499801.1:2268740-2281168 GCF_000471905.2 Amborella trichopoda
AACTAGTTAGTCTACGTAGTTTACCTTTCGTTCGTCGTCTTACTCTCTACTTATCAACTAGCTTCGTCACCTACGACACGAACAACACAACCTACACTCTCTCTCTCTCTCTCTCTCTCTCTCTCTCTCTCTCTCTCTCTCTCAAAAAATATTAGTAGTTTTGATTACCTCAAGTTGCTCATGGAGACTTTTCTGCACCTCAATTTGCAGTCTCAGAGCTTCTGAAATTTGCAGGGTGCTGTGAGACATGCAAAATAAATGAATGAGTGAAAGTCTCTCAAAAAGTAAGAAAACAAGTCAAAAGAGATATTACATCAGTATTGCTTTTTTGGCAAGTAGAAAAAGTTGTTGAAAAATTATGTCCTAGACATAATAATTATTCATCTTTTTGACAATAAAGTTTATTGATTTTGAAAACCTTGTGGAGGCATGTGTAGATGTTGAATATGCAGGTACATGAGTTTGAGATGTTTTAAGAATTTGTGGGGACTCTTTTTTGTCCTTTGATTTATTCTAAGGCCTCTAAATTTTGGAGATGTAATTTCTTCAAATACTAACTAATAAAAAATAATAATTTAAGATCTTGAAGCCGAGCAAAGCCCCAATGATTGTTAGCCAGTCTTGCCAAAGCACCAGTTGAAGAAGTATGCGATGTGCAATGCCCGATAAAATTGAAAAATGTGAGATTGAATAAAGACCGTCCAACTTTTGAATGGTATAACCTATGGGTTCAGAAACTCAATATCCAAGTTTTGTCTTCTGAAAACTGAAGGCGGAAACTGAAATGTCAAATTGGAAAAATTATCATGATTAGCTTAGCCCATGAAAGCAAACATACAGTAAGCTCCCACGGAAGGAAAATAAGCATGCTTATCGATTAAAAGGTGCGGGTTGTGCAACTTTAGACAATCAAATTAAGGTGCATCTCCAAACTATGTCATGAGATGTGATTTTGATGTTCAAAATTTCTAGGATTGTGTGTTAATCTATTTTTATCTCCAGTTATAAAATTTTTAAACTAAAAAATTAGTTCAAATCAAGAAGATGCATATAAAAATCTTTAAAATGAACGGTCCAGATAATGTGTTGTAAGATGTATTATTTTTAAGAACTGAAAATCTTTTTTTTTACTGTATATATATACATCTCGATATCAAGATGATCAATTGAATGTTTTTTTAACATCAAAACAACCTTTTTCCAATGACTTTTGAGGTGCACCTTAATCCTATGTATCAACTTTATATAAACTTTTTCCTTTCCTTGATTGAATGCCCTTTGTTGTTGGTAAGAGTTCATAGTGATCAGAAGGACTAAACTACCCATACTTTGTTGGGCCCAAAAAAGATAACTTTATCTCTTATAAAATGGCAAGAATGCTTATTATGCCATGGAGTGATATAATACTCCATAGCGTACCATCATTCCTTTCAAGTCTAGACAGAAACAGGAAAGTATAATAGCCTTGAGAGTCACCCTTCAGTCCAGTTTAGGTTCAAATCTCCCAAAAAACCAAACAAGGCTAATTCACCCTTGTTTTTTGGGTGCACGCATTTACGCACCGAATCCCATCGTGGCGCACCACTTCACTTGTAGGACACATGCTTCCGCTTGTTTATGGGAACGTATTTTGAAATGAGTAATATGCCCTTATGACCAATCTACCCTTATAAGGACTCATGGTTTAGGGTGGCCAATATTCTGAAATAACCAAAATGCCCTTTTGACCAAAACGGCCCCTATAAGAAACCATGGTTTAGGGTTTACTTACTCTGTCACCATGGTGGGGCTGCAGGTGTCCGTAGGTCGGTTTTCCGATCCCAGGCAAATTGATGAATCAGAAACTGTAGTTACTTCTTCAAGGGACACTGCTACAATAAAAGGCCAGGCCAGGCCAGGCAATTAATTTATTAGAGAAAAGCCAAAAAAAAGCACTTTTTTTTTTTCTGTGGAACATAAGCAAAAAGAAACACTTGATTAAACATGAAATACATTATAGAAATTTAGATAAAAAAATATTTTATTTTTTGAATTTAAAATAGACTCTTATATTCAAAGCCCCAAACCATAAAGCTTATCTCAATTTTATTTATTTTTATACATCTTGAGCTTGAATTTATTGAGTCCATACTTTTAAGTTTTAACCCTCATAATATTTGAAAGAAATAAAATTAACAAAACATACCTAACTCTTGTGAGGGTGTTTGAGTTATTTTTTTATATTAAGTTGCTTTTTTATATTTTTTATAGGTGCGCTATGGTGAGAACTATAGCCAATCCAATTTGAGATTAATCCAATAAAATAAAAAATCTAAATCTAAAATACACTATAGGCTCTTAAAAAATAGGATTTTTAGTGTAAAATTCAAAATACAGTGAACTCATTCTTTTCACATGAGCTTTTTATGTTGAAGAAAAAAGAAAAACAAAAAGAGCCATGGCTAAAACTAACTACCCACCATCTCTGCCATTTGAATTGATGACGGCCTCCCTTTGAGTTTGCTTTCCCAGCCTGTATTTCTAATAATCCACAAACAAGAAAAACCAAAAAAGAAAAAAAACATCTATTAAACAAAAGAAATAAATAGCAAATGCTTTGAAAATTAAATGTTTTATTGCCTATAAAATTGAGTGCTTCATGCTATAAGCTTTATGAATAGTTTCTGATGAGTAGGAAACTATTAATAGTAAAGATACACATTATCCACAAAAAATTATTTTTTTTGCTAAATGTTACAAATGTTAATGACAAAAATATGCCTAGTCACAAATGGCTAAATTACACCCACATTATCAATTTAATAGGGAAAGGTTTCTATATTTTTCCTATATCTATGCTTCCCTTACCATCTAGTCGTCTAATTTTGATCAATAGAGCCACTCACCGTTTGATCTTAGATCCAACATCTCAAAATATTTTATTTTTAGTTTTTTTTATACAAATTATATGAATATGAAATTTGGTACGTGCCATCTTTTCGTTAGGGCACACCTATAAAAATTATTAAAAATAAATTTTTTATAAAATATAATGGCTAAAATACCTTTTGAAACTTTCAAAGGCATTTTGATCATTTTATTTTATTGAAAATATTGTTTTTATAGTTTTTGCTAGTGCAAGTTTAATAGAGGATTGGGCATCCAAAATTTGGTTTCAGAATAACTTATAGAAAAAAATTAAAAATAAAATAACGTAGAGACGTAAAATTGTGATTGGGGCAATCTTATCCAGAATGAACAACTGGATAAGGGGTAGTATATAAACTTTATGCTGTAGTGGAATCATAGAAACCTTGCCCAATTTTAATATGCTTGTTGGGCAAACATAGAAAGCTTGCCCATTTTAATATGCTTGTAGGGCAAGCATAGAAAGCTTGCCCATTTTAATACGCAGAAGAGCCCTCCAGTTTCCTCGGAATTAAATATTTAACCATCAAATTTTCCATAAAACTAGAAAAATAAACTAAAATATGAAATGATTACTACCATTAGAATTTGGGCCCTTTCTGTTTCAGTGAACTTTTCTATCGAACAACCCAAAGTTCCATATTTTCATGGGGTAATTAATATTTTTTTTTTCCAGTACTAAAAATCCAGAATCTAAAATTTGACGATGATTATTCAAGTTTCACCAAAATGGGTCCCTTTAACCCATTAAAATTTCCACGTTAATTATCAAGTAAAAAATAAAACTTACCTGTAAATGACTCTTGAGGTGGTAGAGAGTGAGGCCTTTCACATCCATAATCCTCATCACTGATTTTGGAGTAGCTTCTGCCAAAACAAAAAAATAAAAAAATAAAAAAACTGGAAAAATGAGAAAATATTGTACTTTTAAAATAGTCAGATTAATAGAATTAAGAAATGAAAAAATCAATTCCACCCCAAAGCTAGCAAGTATAATTAAACGAAACATTTCCTCAGAAATATTTATTTAATTGAAAGTCAATAAGAAGTGAAAACTGAAGAGAAAAAGGATTCAAGGAACAGTACAATTCTGAATAGCTGTTTACTAATTGATAAACAAAAGTTGTTTTTTTTAAAGAAATTCGATCCATGCTGATGCAAATTGTGAATTACAAAAAAGAAAAGAAAAGACTGATAACTAGAAAAAAAAAACATTGTGTTTTTTATTTTTTCATTTTGTTCCCATACTCTCTGGTCCCCCAAGCTGGGTTACTGCATCGACAAAGCGCTGGTGAAGCTCAGCCGTCCATCTCAGCCTGGGCTTGGGATCGGCGGACAGGATAAGCCGTGATGAATCCGAAGAATCCTGACCGTCTATCTGCCTGAACGATCCATTCGCTTCAGAATCCATGATCGGCTTTTTGACCCCCCCTCATGCATAAACATGAATCTCTCTCTCTCTCTCTCTAACCAACACAACAAGGCTTCTGCAACAAGACTTCTTTCTCTCTAACCCACACTTGTCTCTTGCTGCTTCTGCAACAAGACTTCTTTCTCTCTCTAGAGCTTCAACAACAAGACTTGTCACTTGGGCCTTCATGGACCTCCCTCTCTTTATGCTAGTGCAACTCCAGCAAACATACAACTGAGGGCATATTTGTCCATCTTTTTCTTTTCTCTCCCATGCTCTTTTCTCTCTCTCTATCTTTTGTTTTTATCAAAGAAAAATTCTGAGTTACTTTCACATTGGAATCTTAGACACCTAGACCTCAATAAAAAAAAAAGAAAAGAAAAGGCCAACAATTTTTTTTCATTTTTCTAAATAAAAAAATTATTTTTTAACTCTCTTTTATTATTAGGGTCAAATCCAAAGCCCTAATGGAAAGTGACTTCAATGAGGATTTTTTTATGGATTGACCAAATTGTCCTCGGTTTTTCCAAAATTTATTTTTAAATTTTCGATCTTCCCCTTTTTTTAAATTTTTACTTGGAATAAATTACTTCATGTATTGTTCAGCGTCGAATCTTAGACCCTCCAAAAAAAGGGCCGCAGCAAATCTATCCACTTTATTGTTATCATTATTTAAGTGCTTTCTTTTAGTGGCCATATCCAAAACCCTAGAAAGGGATTGGGGATTTTTAATCCTACCCTTGAGCTTTTAGAATTACCAAATCTATCCATATTTTAATGAAAACTATTTTTTTTATTTTTTTTTCTTTTTCTTTTCTCATTTATTTTCTCTCTTTATAATGTGATCAAAGTTAGACCATCACATCCCACGACACTGACGGGAAAAATAATAATTACTTCATTAAATAATTTTTGTTTTACAAAAAAAAAAAAGATAAAAGCTCCCCACCGTTGTGTTTAAAAAATCGCCAATTCAACTCGAGAATCAAAACAAATCCTAGTTCAACTCAGAAGTTCGAGAAGGACCAGGCACATTAGAATCGGATCCCACTTGAGTTAAGAGGACCAGATCCGAATTTTTAAATCACTGCTCCAAAGTCACAAGAGAAATTTAATAATTTTCAAAATTCACAAGAAGGTTACTTTTCATGATTTAAGGGGGACAAACAGATATCTGCCTCATGGAAGTCGAGTGTCACTTCCAAATTTTCAAAGGGTATTAGTAATTTTACCATTAAAGGAAACATAAAAGTAGGGGAATGAAAACGATGTAGAAGACTAAAAAAACCTGAGATAGATTCGCTTCTTATTTTTTAATTCCTTTTTTCTTAAAAAAAATATACAAATGAAATTATGCTAACCAAAATAAATAGACCACACAACAATAAAAAATAAATCGAAAATATAAATGGTTATTAAGTAGAAATTTCCCTCATTCACTACTGATTTAGGACCCAATTGTTTAGATTTAGAGAAATGAGTATGTTATATTTTTTTTCCTAATTTATTGGGTTATGGTCTTTTTATAAAAGGATGAAGTTTCTATAGGGCCTAGGCTTTATGAAAACAAAATAAAAGCTCACCTCAAATCCTCGTCTTGAAAGCAGTTTTGGTAACGGAAATCTCCTTGATGGATCTAAATCAATTTCTAATACCGATAATGTAACTTGAAACTAAAAAAATGGTACAGATCTTGTGGATTTATGAACACTTAATTTTAGGGTGAAATGGATGGTCTAGATATAATTTGTTCAACATACATATTTTTAGATCTTAAAATCCTAATTTGTTTTCACAACTGATGTATTCAAGCCGAGATGATCCATATAAAAGTTTTCCAATGCTTAAATTATAAATTTTGACGAGTTATGAGGTGAGGCTTTACTGATTTCGATAGGGATATAGCCCTATCAACCTATTTTCCTTCTATAAATACCAAAAAAAAAAACATCTTCTTCAATTCAAAGCATTATAGCTTCTTGAGATATTCTTGCATCATCCATGACTTTTTCTCTCTCTAAGTACAATTTGCCTCATGAACTTCTCACCAAAGATATTCCTTATGCATGAAAGATACCGCAACACATAAAGTAAGGGAAAAGTTTATATAGAGCCGAGGCTCTAAACAATCAAATTACAGCGTACCTCGAAATACTAGAAGAGGTTATTTTGATGCCCAAATATCTTCTAATCGATCATCTAGACATCAAGATACATGGACAAGAGAAAAAAATGCATTTCAAGTTTTAGAAATAGTGCATATTGTAATGCATTTTTGGATCATCAATTTTCCAGATTTTTAAGTTTTCATAGATCTATGGATCTACACTATTTTTGAAGCTTTAAACTTTATAAATAATTATTAAAATACATTTTAAGGCTATCACAAGATTTTTAGTATTGAAACCACATTTATCAATACTATTTGAACGTAGGCTCTAATTTGATTGTTTAGAGCCTAGGCTCTATACAAATCGCCCACATATAATGTGTAATTTTTTATCACCATTCCCTCTTAAGAACATTATTGCATCATCTCCTATGTTAAGACATTTTTTCTTCCCTCTCTCTCTCACACACACCCCACCCCATTCCTTCTTAAGACATTATTGCATCATCTTCTATATTAAGACATTTTTTCTTCTCTCTCTCACACACCATTCCCTCTTAAGACATTATTGCATCATCTTCTATATTAAGTTAGTTTGTGTGTTCTCACACACACACATTTGTGTATGCATGCATGTGTGTTTCATCGACGCGTCGTTCAAATTTGTTAAAATTTATTTCCCATAACGTTTTTAAATGGGGATGTCTACAAAAAGACCGTTTACCCTTTGTACAAGAGGTCACAATAGTTCACATTCGTTGTATGTAAAATTGGATAATTTGGAGGAAGTCATGAAGTCTGCGAATTTTTTTTTGAACTTTGTGCTTATCCTCTTACGCTCTTACAACCACTCATTTTAAAATTTAAAGGACATGAATGATTGTGACCTCGGTATACAAAAAATAAATAGTATCTTTGTAGACAATCCCTTTATACATCATCCAATCCATAAAATTCTCTGTCTCCATTTATTATGACTATGGTACTTTCTAGATGAATAATGCAAAGTCTTGTGAAATGTGATTGTGTATTTCATATGCAATTTTTTTCTCAATTCACCAAGTTTATGAAAACTTGATCTCCCATGGCATTTTTACACCATCCAACATATATAATCTCTCTCTCTCTCTCATTTCTTCTATTTTACATAAATTTTCTATATGGTAAGACCGTATGCTGCTTGTTTTTCCTGAGAAAAATAGAAAGTGAGGAATGATATTGAATGGTAAAATAGAAAAAGTAGAAGAGTTGAGGGGGCGATTCTTGCGTGTGTGGAGGGAGCAAAAAGAATCAGAATAAGGGAGCAAAAAGAGGAGAGAGAAAGAGAGAAGAGAATAAAGTTAAAAGGGAAGTTTGGAAAAAAGTGGAGATTGACAAACGATTCCCTTTCAAATTCAAACATTTCAATAATCAAAATTCGCCATCGCAGCTGCCTCCTTTCCCCTTTGTGTGTCTCTTTGCGTCCACCACGAATATTCCCCTTGCTTGTCCTTTGGGTGGCCCATCTATTTTAATAAAGCGGCCCCATAAATATTCCCATCTCACCTTTCCCTCACCTAAAGACCCCTTTACTTCTCTCTCTAAAACACACTCAAAAAGCACCATCCCATTTAGCCCACCCCTCTCAACCACCCAGTCCTAGGGTTGGCAATGGGCCGGGCGGCCCGACATGCGGCGATCGAAGAGTTATAGCCTGAGCCAAAAAATGTGGCGCAACGGCCAGGCTGGGCCACGTAGGTATCGACCTGATCCTGCCTGGCCCTGTATTTTTACTTGCTTTTTATTTTAATGTTTTTAATTAGGCCCAGCTTAGACAAGGCCTGAAAGGACTTCGTTAGGGCTGACCCTATAGGGACCCGGATCCGGCTCGGCATGGCATGTTGCCAGCCCTCCTCTCTCTCCCTCTTTAGTCTTTGTTCGATATCGGACTTAACTACTGAATAAGTGAGGGGGGTGGTCTAGTCAAAATTAGATTTACAAAAGTACAAAAAGAGATAGACTAATATATTCAAATTATGAAAACATTAAAAAATAGGATTGTATACTATAAGACCATTTATTTTTGGTACAAAATGGTCACAACTACTGTTAGATATTGGATGTGAAATCTAATACATAAGAGTTTATAACAACATTCGAGAAATTTTGTTTTCGACTTTGTGCCTAAATAATGACACATCCTCCACTACCTGATTTCAAATATAATGGTTAATGATGATTGTAACTTCCTTTTATACAAAATAATTGGTTTCATTATATATATTTCCTAAAAACATTTGTCAACTTCATTTTGTTAGAGGAAATAATCATAGTGTTTGACTATTTGGTTCGAGTACTTGGGTGTTCCATAAGAGGATATTAAAAAAAAATCAAATCAATCATAAAAAAATTAAAAAAATAAGAAATTTATTTGTAATATAATTTTTTTTTGTTTTTTATATCATTTTGACGAAGATTAGAAGGTGTTTTGGCCATAAATACTTGTTTTTACATTTTTCCATCTTTTTAAAATTATTTTAAAAATACCCCCAGACACATAAGTTGATTTTTGAAAATCTATTTTTTTTACTATTTTCTAACCCCATTTTGATACATTTTGCTTAATCTTATTTTAAACATACAATCCTTATTTTTATGTATGTTTTTATATCTTTTAACCAATTTTTTTTTGCTACTACAGTACATAACACTACTCGAGTCGAGTATTCAGATCGGGCATGGGGCCAAGTACTCACCCTGATTAGTGGCTTCGAACACTATTAAAACTAGCCTGTCCAGCAGGCTAAAATTGATCCAACATTACTTTTTTACCAAACTGGACTTTTTTTTTGGATCAAACCAACCAAAGTACCAGTCAATTGTTCGGAATCAGTCTCGATAAGTATATGCATCCATGCAAAAACGTGTTTAGTCTTCCCCGTTCTCTCTCTCTCCACGAAGCTCAAGAAAGCTGCCTCCTTTCCCTCCCTCTCTGAATCTAACTCTTTGGCATACCCCTTCCTCTATGTATATTTGAAATTATAAAAGTGTTCCTATCTCCACATAATAATCTCTCTCCACAGGGCTGAGAATAGGTCGAATCGAGCGTGTGTGAATCCACCGAGATCTAAATTTTGATACGAAAAGTAAAATGGGATCTTGATTCAGATCCGGACCCGATTAAATCTAAAAAATTATTTTATATATTATTTATCTATAAGATAATATATAACAAAAAGTATTATATAACACATATGTATATATAAAAAAAAGGCTGTAACGCGATGTTGGTCCTGCCTATACAGGGTCCCGAGAGCGGTGAGCTGGAAATGGTTATAACCTTTGGCTTTTAATACACAAAGTGGCATCATATAACATATATGTATATATAAAATAATATAAATATTTCAATAATAATTGGGTCAGATCCGAATCGTATCCACCTCTACCCAGATCCTATCTAAATTACTATTTGGTTTCAAAATTTGGATCTATACCCAGATTCGGATAGGGTTTGAAGTTTGAGTTTCAGATCCAAACCAAGTAAATTCTAAGCCCTGTCTCTCCATCAACTTTTGTTACCTCCCTCTTTGAACAACTCAACCAATTGAGGCCTTTGGTTAGTTCGCAGTGCTTATTTATGGTGCGGCTTAAGGTTGCGGGATACTACACTATTTATTTTAGTTTGTACATTCAATACATCTTTTAAGGCAATGTAAAAAAGTGCACATTTTTTAAGATTGTATCAAATCTACATCATCCAAATAAAAAGATGTGGATTTACAATATATTTTTAAGAGATGTTACTTTTTTTTATAGTATACGATTGACGCATCATATAGATTTTTTATTTTAGAAAATGGTGTAGACATGGCAAATCTATGAACACTTGAAGTGAGCAGTCTAGATCAAGTATTACAAGATGTGCCTTTTTAGGGGATTTTTGAGATGTGGCTTTACTTTTTTTATAATGCGTAGTCCTCGTATAAACTATTTCTCTAAAGTTTATAGTACTTTTAATATTTTAATTATAGAAATGTATCATTTACTTTAGGTACAAAGAGGTCACGATTACTCTTGCTAGTCAGATTTCAAATGGGATGGTTGTAAAAATCTTATTAACTAGACTCGAAGTTCCATTATTTTTTTTTTTTTTTTCGAACTTCATAATACTCTTCAAGCTATCTAATTTGATATCTAATGACTATGAATAATTGTGGCCTTCTTATACCAAAAATAATGGTCTCATAATATACAATCCCTTTAATTATAGTTTTTGAACTTTTAAACTAAAATATAAAATATTGTATCTTTCAACTATCTTTAAAAAGTGTTATCTATGTGATATCTAATATGGAATAAAATATTTAAATTTCTTAATTACAAATATTATTTCCTTAAAAAATAATTATTGCGGAACTATATATGACAGTAGAAGAATATATAGGAGGCGGTTTTTGAATTCCTTAATGTGATTATCTTTTCCCTCCAAATTTCTTAAAATTTTCAGATACACATTAGATTGCAGTGTTATCCTATTTAAACATTTATTTAGTTACAAACTATTTTTTTTATGCTATGAAAATATGTTTATATTATGACAAAAAAGTTTCCTATCAAAGACAATTTTTAATACTTTAAATGATAAATATTATTTGTTACAAAAATAATTAATGTAATTTTATCATCGATGTTTTTAAGAAAATATGAGATGATAATTCTAGTTTCCCTGCACTTTTGAGAGGGAAATTGATTACTTGGAATTAGACATAAAGGACTTGCTTAATGTTAATAGTGATCGAGAATAGAACTTGAACAGAGATTTATGAATTCCAGACCTATTCCTCATAAGATAAAACTTCGGGGAAATTGGGCCGAAAAAAATTCTTCCTCCTATTTATTCTCCCTTAATAACATAAATTTATGAATCTAAATGCAAATCTAATATACTAAAGGAAAGGTATACAATGAGATTATTTACTTTCAGTATAAGGTAGTCACAATTAAACTTGATCATTGGATGTAAAATTTGGTGGCTATATTTATTCCATTGACCAAGCTTAAAGTTCAACTATCAAATTTCATATTGGATGGTTGTGCATGTTTGTGACCTCCTTATATTTAAAGGTAAATGGCTCATTATACCATAAAAACTTCTCGACAATACAATGATACATGGCCTAATGTATAATGCATGGCACATACTTGGGTTATCCACCATTTGTTGTTTATGACCGACGATGGAGATTAACTAGAATTTTTGATGACATAAGTTCACTATATGGGGTGGAAATTAAGTATTATTTTTGAAGATGTATACTCGATCTTATTAGTTATAAAAATAATTAAAACATATTCACTATACTGAAAATATTCCTCTCTCGCGTGGGAGCAAGCACACTGCCCATTCACTCCCTTGGGTACAACCCAACCTAGTAATATTTTTTGGGAAAAGCTTTCTATACTTCCCATTCTGTATAGAAGTTCTATATTTTTCTCTATCCACCTGTCCGATATGAATTGATGGCTGAGATGGACCCAATCACAATGTCACGCCACTACAATGTATTATTTTCATTTTTATTTTTTACAAAATATTTTGACACCAAATTTGGGCTTCCACTCCTCTCTTGAACTCATACTTGAAAAAAAATAACATAAATATTCTTGATAAAATAAAATGATCAAAATTCCTATGAAAGTTTTAGGGTTATTTTGGTTATTTTATTTTATCACAAATATTTTTAAATATAATTTTTAGGTGTGAACCATTAAGATGATAGCACTACCAAATTTCACATTCATATAGTTTGTAGAAACTATTAAAAATAAAATACTCAAAGGCATCAGATCTAGATCAAACGGTCAATGACTCACTTAATCTAAATTTGATGGTTGGATGAGGAGGAAGTTATTTAACTTCTATACAATAGGAGAAGCATAGAAAGCTTTCCCTATTTTTTGGACCTTGCATCTTTGCACTTGCAGATATAACCTCTTAGAGGTAGCAACCTAAAAGTT
>NW_006499801.1:2301557-2325529 GCF_000471905.2 Amborella trichopoda
ATTGAAAGTGACTATTATAAATGGTTTCAGTGAAATTCATATTAATGATTTCAGTGATATGTTGAGTACATGATATTTGCTGCTTTCGGATGTTTAAAGAGATTTAGAAATAATTTAAGTATGCAAGTGGACTCATCCGGTTCGCCGGTGAGGTATAAGTGGACCTATCCGGGACGTCGGTAGGGATTAAGTGGACTCATCCGGTACGCCGGTGAGGTATAAGTGGACTTGCAGGGATTAAGTGGACCTATCTGGGACGCTGATCGGGATTAAGTGGACCCATCAGGACGCTGATGGCGTATATAGGTGACCTACTTGGGACGCCAGTAAGGTATTTTGTGAAATCCTTTGAATTATGCACTACCGTTAAAGTGTTATATGCATTTCAATTATTCGGATTATACTTAATTATGCATTTATTGAAAGTGAAACTGTTGATGCATTTCTGTTAATATATCTCCTTTTGGAAAATATTGATATCTTCCAACCATGATTATTTTTAGGATTATGATGATCACTTACTGAGTAGCCAAACTCATCAAACTATGGTAAACATTTTTTTCAGAATAACTGCGGATTCATTTTGAGTGCTAGTCAAGATCAAACTTGGAAGATATTGTTGTTGTGCTAGCTTTCTTTATTTACTTTGTAAGACCTCGTCACTGTAAATTTGTCCTATCAAGAGTTGTATATATGTTTTGGACTGTCACATCTCAAGAATATCTATATTGTAAATTCTTGGGGTGTGACATCATTAGTCAAATTTTGGTAAAGTTAATATCACAGGTGTATTATAAATTTCTCATTCGATTATTGTAAACATACATTCTAATTTGTGATTTTTGTTAAAAGAACAACTTTCTATAAGATTAGAAGTAAAGTGCACCTAATAAATCTAGCATAAATGAGTGTTCTCAAGTTAAAAAACCTTCTCATTAATCACCTCAACCTCGAGATCTATGGATATACAAAAAAAGCAAATCTAAGCCTTCTCATTAATCACCTCAACCTCGAGATCTATGGATATAAAAAAAAAAAATCTAGCCATAAAGATAGTGCATCTTGTAATAAATTAAATTATCATAACCATCTATTTTCAAGATCTTTAGGTATTTATAGATCTGATTGATCTATACATTTTTTGAAAGTTTAAAATTCATAATTAGGATTGAACATGGATTTAAAAACCATCGCAATGGATTGTGATATCGGAGCTGCATCTTCTGGAATTCCCTTTGTCCTATATGTATAAGGCAGGAACCTTATACAAACCTCAACCCTTTAAAAATGCTAAACAATTTTCCAATATTGCGCTCATGTATTTAGGAGTCTGTATTTTCAAGTTTTGCAATAGGGGAACTTCGATATCAAAACCGCGATACTTGTATTGTTTGGGGTCAATCTGTAGCTCTATCCAACTATATCTACACGAAAATCTCAAGATCTATTTCAAAAAACATAGCTTCCCCTATAGAAAAGAATCTGATGCTTCAAGCAAGGTCTGAAAAACCGGATTTGGAGGGTGATTTGTCTCTTACGAATCTCGACCGGTTTATGCTGGATCCACGATCAAGATCTACCAGATGGAGCGCCCAGATTTTTCTTTTGGAAAAAGTTCATATGGAGCTGAGGCTCTAAACAATCGAATTAGAGTCCACCTTAAAAATTTTAAGGGAAGAGATTGTTTTGATGCCCAAATATTATACTCAATTGATCATCTCTGTATCAAGATGCATGAACATGAGAGAAAAAATTGGATTTCAAGTTTTGGAAATAATGCATCTTGTAAAGCATTTTTGGACTGTCAATTTTCAAGACTTTCAAGTTTTCATAAATATGCTCGATTTTCACTATTTTGAAGCTTTAAATTTTATAATTAAAGATGAAAATATATTTTAAGGCTATCAAAAAGATTTTCAATATTGAAACCATATTTCTCAATACTATTTGAAGGTGTGTTTTATTTTGTTTATTTAGAGCCTCGATTCTATACAAACCGCACGCTTTTCTTTTTGGAGCGAAAAATATTAATATACGCAATTTATAATATGTGTTTTTATTATAGCTCGCATTGCAATCGACTTTGATTGCACAAGAAAACTCTTCCAAGGAAACAAAAATGGGGACTTTCTCGTACTCCCACGTTGGACTATTGCACTTTCGACCGTTGGAAGAATTAAATTCTTAGCGCATAAATTATGATCTCCTGGACTAAATTGTACATTTGCTCCCTCAGGCAAAAGACACAGTTAGGATAAATTTTTTGGTCTAATTTAGAATCACTAGATGAATATTTTGTAAGAACAAAAAATGAGTTTTTGTTTTTATACACTTAAATCTGTCAAAAAATTGAATAGTTTGTGGTTTTTTTTTTTTGGGTAAATAGATAGTTTGTGTTCAATCCTAGAGCATGCTTTTTTTCAAGCACATACAAGCGCTTGTTTGGTTTCTTTTTGTTATTTTTTCTTTGCTTTAGGTTGGTTTGATCAGCTGGCATCCTCAAAAGTTTGTAGTTCAAAAAAAGACTTCTGGTTTAGGTTTTGACCGAGGTAGCAAGATAGACATTTTACTCCGGCAGGCACATATAAATTTTCATAAACAAAGAAAAATAGACATATGTAGAACAATTGAGGCCACAATAAAGGACTTATGGACAACAAATGCTTTTATCCTTTCCACATATATTCCATGATTTCCTTCATTTACAATATAAAGTGTAAACCTTATAGTATTGAAGTAAGGTGCACCTCAAAACTATGCTGAAAATGCAGTTCCTGTGGCAAGCCTTATAATGGTATGTCCTCAACTATGAAATATAAAGTTTTATAAATGGTGACGATTAAGTAGATCTATTAACATTTGAAAATCTTGATAGTGGATGGTTCAGATAATGTGCCAAAAGATGAGCCATTTTTAGGATTAGAAATTCCCTTTTTTTTCTTTTTCTATAAATCTTAAGATTGAGTTGATCGATTTGAGGGTTTTCCGACACAGAAACAACCTTCTTTAATTGGCTTTTTAAGTGCACCCTACTTGCACAAATATAAGATTGACACCATATATAAACTTTTTCCTTTAGGTTATGATCGAAAACGACCCTCAACTTGTTGTGTGTAGTGTACTGTGATAGTGTGGGCATGAGAGAGAGAGTTCTACACGATTCCAAGAGGGTAAGTAGATGGATTTATTAGCATGAGCATAACCATTACACTTAAATTGGATTTGTTACTTTTAATAACAATTGACTGTGGCAACAAGTGGTTATCTTTACCTTTCAATGAAATTTGGCAAACTTCCAAAGCGGGTAGGGGCCTGTAATCCCATTCATCCTTCTTTTTTTTTTTTTTTTTTTTTTTTTTTTTTTTTTAAAATTGCAAATTATTTTGCCCGCTCTCGAGAAAACACTATCTTTTTTCCAATAGATTTTATGCTCCCATTGGAACGTAGCTTCCGGGGATCAAAACCTCGTGACTCTCCAATTTTTAGATGACACTCAAAATTCAATTTCCTTCTATATAATAATCACATGGTCCTTGTAAAGAAGATTCCAAAATTTCAAGTAAAGAAAATATTCCTCGATAAGTCTTTTGCATGCAAGAGTAGATATACCCACTCGATTATAAGGCTCGAAATCTCCTTTTGTGCTTAATTTTTTCATATTTATGATTGTGGTTTAGATGATTAATTTGTAAGTTTTCTAACATCAATTTTTTATTTTTAAATAATATTTAATGTGCGGAATTATAAAACCGCAGCCTACAAAATACTTTCCGCTATAAAAAAGGGGTGAGGTTTGTATGAGTTAAATAGCTAACGGCAAACCTTATTGTTAAGCGCAATTTTGGTGTCAAACATTTACAATGGCCTCAAAATTCATTTCTAACTCTAATAATAAAATTTAAAGCTCCAAATATGGTACAAATCGAGACTTATAATAACATAAAAATCTTAAAAATAGATAGTCCACATAATACATGAAATTTCGAACGTCTCAACCAACCCTTTTCTTAATAAATTTTTGAGATGCACCTCACTGTTATAGTATAATATATGATTGACACATGTGTAAACTTTGTTCATAAAGGAACACTCCTCTTTGTTCAATGGATATTCTACTCCAGCAAGAGTAGAACGCCTATTCATTCTCTTGGGTAAAACCCCACATAGAATTAATCTTAGGACAACTTTAAATTTTGGGATATAACCTTTTCAGCCCATAGATTAACTTTAATAATAAAAAACTCCCTAATTGTACCCTTTATAAATTTAAAAAATTAATAATGTCCGAGATTAAATAGAGATGGTTTAATTTCTAGATGGTGAAATCTAAGTATAAAAAAACTCAAATTTTATTTTATTATGTTTAGAATAACCATCTAATAATTTTTAAGTAATTCTTAAAACTTCATATTAAAAAAATCTTCCAAAATATATCTTCTAAACCAAGGAATAGATAATTACAGTCTCTCATCATTTTCTTTCGCTCTCATCGTAGAGCTGCAATCATTAGAATGTGTCCAAAAGTCACATGGTTTGTGGATAGGAGTGTGCGTCAGTGTTTATCTCTTCTTGATGTTGGAGTAGTAAGATAGCATGTCAAGTACAATCCATGGTTAATAGAAGGTCTAAGCTTTTCTTCTTGTATTTGATTGTTTTAGGAGATTAGTTGAGCATTCGCATGATGTGGACGTTGAGAGGTACACAATGGTTCAGATTGAATCTAGGTCTATCCAAGAGTCATAAATTGATTTTATTTATTATTTTTAAATTTTATTCACATTCAAATTGGAACGTCAATTCATCTGACAAAGGAGCATTTAATAAAAACAACAAGTACCCATATGTTCTAGGGATATTTTCATCAATTTTTTTATTTCTTATTTTTATTGAGTGTACCCTTAAAGATGCATCTACACTCCAAATTTTCATGTGAATAAAATTTGTAAAAGAAAAAATTGAAAGTAAAAAGAAAAATCAATTAGTAGTCCTTGAATAGTCCCAATTTCAATCTGAACTCTTAAAACATGTTTTGTTCTTCCTTCAAGTGTTCATATAACTTGGATGCTCACCAACCCCCACCCCCCCTCCTCCTTCCACACACATGCACAAGACAAAAAGAAAAAAAGAAAAAAGAAAAATTTCATGGTTGAAGTTCTCTCTAGACTTCTTTCTCTTATTTATTTGTTCGTAAAAGATAAATCAGTTGCCATCGTGCAACTCTGTCATGGCAGGTCCCAAGCCATGAATGATGATGATGAATTGCGATTATGTATTAACAGTAGTTTGTTTGATTGATTGAAGAGAAGATTAAGATACAAAAAGAAACTATGGTCTCCATTGACCCCTTAATCCAGTTCAAGAATAGATAAAAAAAAGTTAGAAAATTTGAATTTTTAGGCTTGAAATGGTTAGTACTAGGATTAATTAGGACCACTAAGATCTTAGGCTAACTTTGATGTGACTCGTATGTTTGCTTACTAGAATGTTGCAATGTTACATAGAATTGACCATTTGTGCTATGAGCACATATATCATACTATGTTAGGAGCATAGTTTACTTCTATTCCCTCGATCAGAAGATTTACTTGGAAGGATTTTTTCATTATGAAATTTTGGGAACCACTTAAGAATTAGTAGATGATTATTTTCAAAAAGTTCTTTGAAATTTGAGTTTTCTAACACTTGGATCTCACCATCTAAAAATTGGATGCCTCTATTCAATCTCAAAACATTATTTTTGTAAGTACGTAAGGTAAAACTGGGATTTTTTAAAATTGAGGTTAATCTATAGGTTAAAGAGGTTATATCTCCAAAATTTAGGATCCTCAATTAATTCTAGGTGGGATTTTACCAAGGGAGTAAGTGAACATTCTACTCCGGTGAGAGTAAAATATCTTTTGCCTTATGCTATACTATTTTTGGAGAAGGCTTCCTCAAGCGGGAGCAATAATTTGTTACCTTCCCTTAGAGAGAGTGTGTATGTGCTGAGGATCATTTAAAGATAGAATATGTATTTGAGCATAGGACTGAGGGAGTAGAAGTAAAATATACTTCCAAGGGAGCTTAGTATATGTGCTATTTATGTTATATTCATACACTTCTATAATACACCGAATTTGCCATTTTGATGTTATATTCATACACTTCTATAGTACACCAAATTTGTACACTTCTACAATACACCAAATTTGCCATTTTGAACGACACTCACTTTAGTTCGCATGAAAATATTTTCTGGGAAAAAAATTCTCTCATATGTTTATGCGTGGGAATCTTTTCATACCAATTAGTTGCTAATTAGCGTGAAAAGATATATTGAGATCCATTGATTGAAAAAATATTTTCACATCTAACCACAAAAGAGAATACTCTAATGTAAAAATATTTCCACTTGAAACAAACGTGTCCTTAGCTTACATGTGCTTGGGCAAAAAACCTACTTAAAGGCATCTCCTCGATAAAATGTTTTGGAATGTACTTTTAAATCATTACATTAGCATACCTCAAAAAATAGAGAACAATTGTTTCATGTGGGCTAGACTGCATTTCTACAATACGTGGTCCAAAGGTATAAAGCATCCATCGTTATACCTCTACAAACAATTATAACTAGTGGTCCAAATATTTTCTTAATATAATAAATATTTCTAATTTTTAAAATTTATTTATTTATTCATATTCATGATCTCTATATTAAAGATTATATATTCTCTAAAAATTAGGATCAACTTATATTTAAAAAATATATTTATTGTCAAGCCCGTATTTCTACAAGTGCGGGCTGGCCGCATGCTAACCACGTCAAAAAATAAATGGACCCGGTGTCTATGCGGCCAAGCCCTCATATCTAGAAATGCTAATAAATATATTTTTGAGGCGGATTTTTGGACTTAATTTTTAAGGATATGTAATATCTAACATGGAGATCATGAGCATGAAAAAATAAGTAAATTTTAAAAGTGAAAATCATAATTTTAGTAAAAAAACATTTAGACCGTTAGTTTCCAGTGTTTTTAGATGGAACACCTACTTGCATCCATCTTTAAGATGGATGCTTTATACTTTTTGGACCGCATATGTAGTCATGCGGTCCAACCTCATGAAACAATTTTCTAAAATAAATTTTGGGCTTCTAAATAAATACTTAGATCTAGCCAACCAGTAACTGGACTCGCTCCATTCAATGTTAGGATGATATTCTTTTGGGCACATGTAGAATGCACATTTTATTATTATTATTATTATTATTATTATTTTCTTTTCTTTTTTTTCTTTTTTGCAAATTGATCGCTAGATTGAGGTAATTACATACCCAAAGTTTGATGTTTTAAAATACTCTTGGATAGGGTTTTGACCGGAGGGAACATATATCATAGGAGCATATAATCTTTAGGATTTGAGTTTAGGACTTTGGATCGAGGATCAAGAAACATATACAATGAGAACGAATTGGGGCTGGTTTGCTTTCATGTTTTCTAGGAAATAGATGTTTACACAGAATGAAATGGGGAGAAAAATTACAAACGGCCAAAATAATGGAAAAACATAAAGAATCATAGGATAGTATTTGAAAATATGTGTTATTTTGTTGTCATATTCCAATATTTTTGAAAAAAATTCTTTTTTGTTTCCAAGTATTATTCTATGAAATTTCTTTTACAAAAGTATCATGGAAAAAACTTGACCTGATATTGCAAGGGTGAGACCGTTTTATAACTGGTTTTTCCCCTTCCTCTTACATTTCCAACATGTTTGATGGCACAAGGACCCTCATTAACATGCACATGATTTTATGGGATTATATACTACGAGACCTTTTATTTATAGTACAAGAATCCACAATCACTTTTACCCATTGGATGTGAAATCCAATAGATGAATGTGTATCATATCATTTGAAAAATTTTATTTTAGACTTTGTACCCAAACAATAACACATTTTCGATTACCCAATTTCAAATCTAACAGTTAATGATGATTGCGACATCTTTATATCAAAAATAAATAGTCTTATTCTTTTTAGTATGACATTTTTGCTTTAGGTGAGCATGAGATCACAAACATTTTAGCCATGTGATGTAAGATTAAATGTTTGTTAATTAGAGTATGTGATGCCCAAAGTTTAAAAAATAGAGTTTTAGAAAAATTACGTAAATATCTGTTTCATTTTTTGTTATTACAACAATACCTAATACTTTTTATTATTACACATGTATCCGTTTTTTGAACTTCATAACAATTTTCTTAGAGCTCTGTCCGTTTAAAACAAAATACCTAACACTTTATGTGCAATTAAGCCTCTAGCAACGGGTTTTCATGCATCATGCACGGGGGTGACTGTGACTGTCTTATATTAAAACATAAAGCGTCTTATTGAATATTTATTCTATATTAAATAATTTTATGTAATATGGATGGATTTATTAGTAATATAAGGGCCTTTATTTACATGTAATTGCTGTTTTTTTTTTCTTTGTTTAAACTTGCTTTGGATTAGAGTGTGGATCAAGATTACTCAATGGGTTGGATTAGGGTTTGGATATTAAAAGTTTGGAATATTGGCCCAATTATTATGGGGTGCAATTTGTGATGTTCTTGATGGATTTCACTCTTTATATGACTTTCAAATCTACTTCACCTATAATTATAGATTTGAAGCTCTGAAAATATTGTAGATCTAGCAACTTAAGCAATTGAAATAAATAGTCCAAAAACCATGTTATAATATGGATCATCTTTTTGTACTCGAAATCTACTATTCCTCGGATCCAAGATATTGAGGTTCAAATAAATGTTTTAAGTTCTCCAATGCCATTGTTGGGCTATTTTTGAGAGGAAGCTTTATAATGTTGTAGCCCAGCAAAATATTTTTCTATTATAAGGGATTGTATACAATGATACCATTTATCTTTGGTACAAAAAAGTCACAAATCACTCGTAGCTCATGTATATGAAATTTGACATCTTGGGTCACAAAGTTATGAAAATTTTCTTTTGGACTTTGAATCTAGTCAATGGGATAATCTTAGCTGCCACCAAACTTCACTTCTAATTATCAAGATTAATCATGACCTCCATGTTCCCAAAAATAGATAATCTTAATGTTACCTTTCCTCGTTGCGATACTAAAGCGCTAGATGTTTGAATCGGTGTTTTTAAAAAGGGATCAGCAGGATAGATTGTCCATCCACCAATCCTTATCTAGATCACTTGTATCACTAATCCAATAAAATTTTGAAAGAACAAAAAAAATGTACATTGAAGCTAAAAGATATTCTATTCCCTTAGGATTATATTGTCCATTTACTCCCTTGAGAAAAACCCCACCCAAATTAATTTTAGGACCCCCATTTTTTGGGGATATAACCTCCTTAATACATAGATTGAAGTTAATAAAAAACTTTTCCTAGTTGCACGTTCTAAGCACTTAAAAAAAATAATGTCTCAATATTGAATACAAACTATCTAATTTTTAAAGAGTGGGATCTAAATGTTAGAATACTCAAATTTCAAACTTTTTTCCTTTTGACTTAATTAGTTAGTGATTCTTAAGTGGCTCCCAAAATTCAGAATAAAAAATCCTATCAAATAGTTCCTCAAACAGGGGTAGAAGTAAATTATACTCGTGAGGGAGCATAATATGCATTCTCTTGTGTGAAATCTGTATCTGAGAACGGTTCGGTTGGGTGCACCTTGTGACCTCGTGGTCTATAAATACCATTCAAACCTTTGGCTACAAAGTGCATATTAATTACTTATCTTTATTGAATCGCTTTTTTCAACAAAAATAAATAAATGTCATCGTCAATTTTTATCGAGATCGGTCATTTTCGTTTAAGATTGATAATTTTTTAATTATTAATTTAACTTATTATGGGTTAAAAGTGTTGAATATATGTCACCATTAAAAAGCCTTATAAGTGATTGTAATTGAATTTTTTATATAATGAAACATGAACTCAGTAGAAGTGTATCCATATTTCAAAAACGCTCTACAATAAAAAAGTATATATATCCGAATTACGGACAAATCATAGGTAAATAGTTCTTACAAGGTGCCAACCTTATACCATTAAAGTAAGGCGTATCTCCAAAACCCCTCACAATTGGTTATTTTGATGTTAGAAAACCCTCGCTTTGATTATCTAAAGCTCGAGATTACTAGGTGCTTGTAATTGATATAATGAACATGAACTCAATAAGAGTGTCCATCTTTAAAAAACGCTGTACAAAAAAAGAGTATATATATCCGAATTATAGACGAATCATAGGGAAATAATTCTTACAAGGTGTCAACCTTATACCATTGAAGTAAGGCGTATCTCCAAAACCCCTCACAAATGGTTATTTTGATTTTAGAAAATCCTCACTTTGATCATCTCAAGCTCGAGTTCACTTATATGGGAAAAAAGGATTTCAAATCATTAGAACATTACATCTTATCAATATTATATAGACAGTCTATTTTCAAAAAAATTAATTATTTATATATCTATTAAGTTTGCATTGTTTTTTAAGCTTTAAATTTCATAATTGAGAGTTGCAATAGATTTTCACTCCATCACAAGTTTTCTTGACACCTTTACATAATGTCGTGACGCGCCTTACTTTGACTGTTTAATGTTGATACCTTGATGTGATGAGGTTTCGGTGCATTCAATCGAGTTTCTCTCTCTAAACTAGTCTAGGCTCTCATGTTTATATTTGTGTACTTTAGGTAGGGTAGAAGCATTTATCTTTTTTATTGGTTAGGAAAATGGTTTGATAGGGTTGCAACCGTATTAAAATACATAAAACCTCATTTCATAAGTCATAAAAAATTACAACTCAAGCATTAGAAAACTTTTAAATCGATCATTTAGACTTGATCATATTATTTGTAAAAAAAGTTAAAATTTTAAGCTCTAAAAATATATATTGTAGTAAATTACTTAGAATGTTTATTTTACCGTAAAAATAAATATTCATAGATCCAGTATCATTTTTTAAGTTTTAAATTTTATTTTTAATATAAAATTGATTAAGACGTATCACAGATATTTCCATTGTGAAAAGTGAGGATTTAAGTTGAAGCTTTATTTTGTTTTCATAAACCCCGGACCCTGTAGAAATTTCAGCCTCCCTCTCCTCTTTCTCTTCTATCTCAATTTAACATACTAGTCCTCCTCTCTCTCCCCTTCTTCTCTCTCTATTTAAGAAACTGGTCTCTGACGCCTCTGGTACTTCTCTCTCAATTTAACATACTGGTTCTCTCCCTCCTCTTTCTCAATTGAGCATTGGATCTAAAGCTTTACATACTGCTCTCTCTCCTCTTTTTTCACTCTCAAAATGGCTTAACCATGTTCTCTCTCTCCTGCTTTTCTTCTCTCTCTAAATATTTCTCTCTCTAGTTGATGTGTGTTTGGCACACTCTCCTCTCTCTCTCTCTCCTCCGCTTGCACTCTATAACACCCGGTCCCACCGTATCCTATCTCTCCCCTCTGCGAAACCCCACCAAGCCGCCCTCTCTGCACGACGGAATGTCCTCCTCCACGTCGCCCTCTCTCTCTCTAGCCACGCCCCTCTTTCTCTCTCCAGGCACGCCCCTCTTTCTCTCTCCAGGCACGCCCTGCACTCCCCTCTTCTCTCGGATAACTCTCTCTCTCTCTTCAACGTAGTCTTGTGAATGTGACCCAGACAAAAGGTCGTACTCGCACAGCACACAGCTTACACACACTTTCTCTCTCTAAACCGCAATGCACACAGCTTGCACACACTTTCTCTCTCTAAACCCATAATTTCTCTTTGAAACCCATATGCTCTCTCTCATAATTTGCTCTATGGAACAACCCCACACTTGTTCTCTCCCTCCCTTCTGTTCTTTATGAAACCTCTCTCTCTGTCTCTGAACTTCGGGAAACGTCCCTAGTACACGGCCTTTTCTTTGTCTCTCTGTCCATACTCGCCACACCATCCATTTCCTCTCCTCCCTTTGGCCACAAGAGAGACAGAGAGTTTACTCTCCATTGCACGAACGCCCACTGTTTTAGAGAGATTTGGAGATAATTTTCTCACGCCCCACGAGCCCAAATTCTAGAGAGAGAGCTCGGAGCACACCATGGACAAATGCTACATCAGCTCCATCAACTCTGATCTCCTTCAATCTATCCTCCAGCTCCTTCCCCTTCCATCTCTCCTCTCCTTCTCCATGACCTGCAAATCCTTCAACTCCATTGCCTCCTCTGATTCCCTTTGGGAACAAATTTGCATAAAGGATTGGGGCAATCACTCTTTTGAAGCCCTGCTCAGTTCTTCTCTCTCCACCATGAAGCCCAACTGGAAAAACCTCTACAAAAAAGTCCGCCAATTGAGTTCTCTGCAAATTCATAGACTAAACCAAGATCATGTTTGCCCGCCTCCAAGAGCTTCTCATACTCTCAATCTCATCTCTGATTCCCTTGTTCTCTTTGGTGGGGGTTGCGAAGGAGGTTAGGCTTTCTATCTCATCCAATCTGTATTTGATTACCACCATAGGTGAATTGGATAATTACTTTGTATGCTTTTCATGCTATTTATTTGTTTGATGTGAAGTATTTATCTTGTTTTTCTGTTATTTGTTATTGTGGAGGTTTATCTTGAGAACCCATGTCTGTTTTCCCCTGCAATATCCAAATCACTCATCTTTCTTAGGTTTTATTTCTTGTTTGATCTTTGTTTACTTGTTTAATTTGGTGATTTATCTTTTTTTACTTGTTATTGGGTGGAGGTTTATCATGAAAAATTATTATCTGATTTTCCTTGCTATATCTGGATCATTGATCTCTCTTGTTTTGGTCCGTCCATATGAAGTTAAGGGTTAGTGGTTGTCCAGTTATCATAAAATTAACTGATATTCTTTTCTGTTTTATCAGTGATAGGACTAATGGGAATCTTTGTTTACTATTTTTTGTGTTTACCATACATACTGCAGATGTTGTACAAGTGGTGTCATCTGTTGTTTTTACTGATAGAGCAGAATTGTTTCTTTTTTCTTGTATCTTTGACTAGGAGAAGGCCATTAATTAATTAATTCTGGGACTATGCATTCAACCTCAACTTCTACCTCTCTTTTTTTTTTGTCCATTTCTGTTTTTGGTGACAATTGACATAAAAAACAAAAATACTACAAATTAGGGGCAGACTAACACTAATGCACCTTATTGAATCTTAGGCTCCAAAAAACACTAAGTTGCATCTCTATGGGCGAAAACCACATAAGAATCACAAGACTCGCAGCAAATCAGAAATTCCCATGAGAGTACTGTCTAGCCTCCATGGAACCTCACTTCCCTTTCAAGCCCATATGAAGGTGGAGGGTATCTAGGTTTCTATCCAGGGAGAGTTTGGTCACCAAGATTCCCTACGTGGAATTCCTCTGAATGTCCAAGTCTCAAGTTGTTTTGTTCATTTACACATGGCATTTTCCTGATTGGCATTTTAAAACCTGTTAAGGGTGACCTTTTTCTTGTGACGAATTCCTTTAGATTGGGTTTGGTACTAATTTTTGTAGATATAGAGGTATTGAAACCTCTGTGGAGATATGCAAATGTGTTTGTAGAAACTCCTTACAGTTCTTTTTGGTATTCAACAAACATAGCTTGTTGGCAGACATATTTGTGATACAAGCTTAGTGCAAATAACTCTTGCATGCATTTTTTTTGGTTTATTTTTCAGAGCTTTCTTTTTCTTATTGGTACTTATTTTCATAACCTTCTACAATATACTTGTTTGAGCACCCCGGACTGTCTAGTTCCCTTGGAATGAAAGCATGAACAGGTTTGTCATTGGGATTCCTAGAGAAGTAGCATAATGTACAACCTTGTGATTATATGTATGGACTCATGTGTGTCTCTACATAATTGTATTGTGGTTTTCTAGGAATTTTCACATGCGTGTGCAGATTTATCTATGCAAGTTTTCCACAATTAACTAGAAATAATAGAGTTTGTCATGCTTACACTACTATGCTTGTCATTGTTGCCTTCTTGTATATTATTGGCTTGATACCACTTAAAGAACTGTTTGGTGTAAACCCCCATTCTCTTTATATAGGGGGTTGGCATCCTTTTATGCAATAAACAAAGAGTTCAAATGTACCATTTGTCACACCTAGGGTCATTTATTCATCAGAGTGCCAGAGTTTTCTTTAAATACATCTCTTATTAGTTTATTTACTACGCTTTGTATGTAACTTCTTTGAATTTCTGCATGTTATGAAAGTGACTTTTGTTTTGTGTTGTCTCTGAGTTGTGTTTCATCTATCAGCCATTATTCTTCTAACCTTGAGACATCAGAAGTCAATAACTGCTACTTTCTTGGCAATGGGTCATTTGTCTAAATTCTACATATTGAACCCATAGGAAAAGAAAATGCCAAAATAAATGCCTTTAACTTCAAAATTTTCAAATATGGGAGTTAATTTCTGCTATTTCCTTTCTTAATGTTCAACCCATCTTGAAATTTCAATTGTGGGAGTTAATTTCAGCTTTTTCCTTTTAAATTTTTAACTTTATTGAAATTGTTTGCCTTGTTTAGTACCATATTTTTTGGGTTCTTTTAGTACTCACCATCTCTGTTTTTTGGACCTTATCTTTTCGTGGAGTTGATACATAGCATTACAGGAATCCCAATTTCACACATGCAAATTCATATTCATGTATATATAGATCCTTCTATATATTTATTCTCGAGTGAAAGCATGCAGTTTGCATGTATGTGTATATGCCCAGCATTGTACCTATGTATTTCCATGTCTCTGTGAGAGAGGTTTCTTTTGGGTAGTACAGTGGTAGGAATCGAGCCTGGGACATGGTGTTGAAATTGTCAACCACCAATCAATCCTGCCCAAGCCCAATTCCTAAATGCATGCAGGCTTTCTAGTGGAAGAGAGAGTTGTCTAGGTGGAGATATTTTTATTTTTTTTCAATGACCAGGCATATATAAACTCATTTACCTTAGCGGCTATATAAGTACCTTTCTCATTAAGGGGTCAAAAAGGTTTCATAACTTGATTGTTGCGTGACTAGTCCCCAAAAAATGTTTGAGAAAGTTTCATGTTGAAACCTTCTATATCATGTCTTTTGTCTTCATATAATCTTTTGACGGTATTTAAATATCTATATCAGTTTCGTAGAAGATTATCATGCTGTTAGTGTTATGTGGTTGTGACTTTTAATTATGTTCGTTAATTGTCAACATTTTTTTAGTTCTCTTTTTTTCCATGCATCTATCTGTAGCATATATTTTTTTGATGCTCTCAACATTGTATAGATGAAATAGGTTGATGAAATAGAGAAATACAAAAACTTCCCCAAAGGGATTACAAACTAAAGGTTACCGAGGAAGGTGACAAAAACAAAAGAAGCGTAAAGAACTAGGATACTAAAAGGCGAAAAAGAAACAAAGAGTACCCATGTGATCCTCAACCAAAACTATTAACTGTGCAATAACTCCGAGACAGCACTGAGTTTAGCAAGTTCATCTGCAACCTGTTTGGCCTCTCTTCAGATATGACTCCAAGAGACCTGCACCTGTACAGATCAATTTCGTCAAACAGGTGCCAAAGTCTCCACGGTGGTTATGAGGTGCAAGAGGCCCAAGAGATGACATTCTGAGAGTCCCCCTCTACTAAGAGGGGAGGGCCCCAAGAGTGGTCGAAGCGCCTGAGTCCTTCGAGGAAGGCATGGGCTTCTGCCTCAGTCAAGTCCACAGTCCCGTTAGGCAGGGAGAATGAGAGGGATATTCTCTCGGAGTTTCTAAAGATTCCTCCTATACCATTTGTGGTTATACTTAAGAAGCATTTGATCATTGATTTGGGGTATCAGATTGGGAATGGTTCTCATGGTTGATATGGAGAAATCCTGTTATTTAGTTATTAGAATTTTGTGAGTGCCTTTCTCCACTGTTTGATTAAAAACTGTCTATTATTTAATCATGGGTTCTCATATACATGTTTCTCTTTTCTTTTTAATATATTTTAATTCCATTTTGGATGGAAAGTTGAACAAGGGGAAAAAGATGAGCTTCACATTCAATGGCTGTTTCTGTAGATATGACATAAAAGAGTAAGGCTGGGTGGACACTTATTATCTTAATTGGCTTGGGCACTCGATCAACATATCTAGATTCTTCAGTGACATGTATAGTCCCTCAGGGTGTTTTTGTAACCTCTCTTCTACTTAATACAATGTTGACAGTATAAAAAAAACATATCTATATTCTTGTTCATTAATATTGTATGCATTTTGTATTGATTATAGCATAGACTTCTATGCAGAAGCAGAGCCTAGACTTTTATGCAGAAGCAGAGCATATTGCACTCATTATGGTTTCTTTACGTTGGCCAAATCTATAAACTACAGATGCTTCATCTGATCCATGACATGTGGTGATCATTTATTATTGCAAATTACTACTTTAGACTCTTGGTTGCTATCTTTGCAATGTTCAAATATCCTTTTACACAATTTGGACAGAAATATTCAGACCCAACACTTATTCTAGTGAGATTTGATGTTGTGGTGGCACATCTGTCCGACATTCTTGTGAATTATTGGGCCTTTCGTGTCTCCTTCTATTTGACGAGTCATGATCAGTTCAAGCGGAGCATTTGCTGTCTTTGACAAATGATTGGATTAACTTGTATTTCTCACGTCTGGTCTGTCTAAGCACCCTAATACTTAGTTCTTAAAATTCTGCTCTTTGATTGCTTCAAAAAGAAATTTGTTCAAAGCATGTTTTGCGACATCCACAATATCTTGTGAGCATGTTGAACATATATATACATATTCGCAATAATCCAATGAACCATGGCAAGCCATTGTCCTTCAAGGTCATCAAGCTAAAGTGGATGATGATGGAGAGTGAGACCTGCAATAATAGGACATGAGCTCAACAGGGGTCCCACTTTCTCCATCACCACCTATCATTTCATCCAATGGGTGTTGACCCAGTGGACTCTGGAAATCCCATGAGTCATGGTATAATTTCCCTTCTTTCTCTTTCATAGAAGGAACACTTTATCATGGAACACTATATTTTCCTCAACCAAAAATATAGAACATCCCATATTTTATATGCATGTGCAGGTCGCCACCTAGACGACACATGGCTGGCCCACATTGGGGGCAGGCCCACAAGGGGTGTGATTTGGCAAAAGATAAGCTCAGGGATCCCCAGCGGAAGATTTGGCCAAACCTGTTGCAATATTGACAATGCACTCATTCTTTTTGGTGGAATCAATGAGAATGGGGCCCGCCAAAATGACACATGGGTATGCCACATCCTCCCCAACTTAAGCCTCTCGTGGACCCCACTAGACGTGGGCCCTCCCCTCCCACCCCCACGTGGGGCCCATGCCAGTTGCTATGCAGGCCCCAACAGGATGGTGATACATGGTGGGATCGACCTCGACGGGCTTCGCCTAGGTGACACCTGGCTCCTTGATCTGTCCAACGGCTGGGACCTAGCCACCTGGCGTAAGATCATGACTCTCCCCCCCTCCCCTTCAGCACGCTCGGGTCATACGATCACATGGATTGGTGGGGGCCGCATGGTCTTATTTGGTGGTAGAGGACCGGGCTTTGAAGTACTCAACGATCTGTGGTTATTAGACATAGCAAGCGAGGCACCAGAGTGGGTTGAGCTCATGAATTATGCACCCAATGTACTTGGGGGCTTGGTGCCTTCACCTAGAGTCGGCCACTCAGCTACCTTGGTTTTGGGTGGTAGAATTTTGATATATGGGGGTGAAGATTCATATAGACGTAGAAACGATGACCTTTGGGTACTTGATCCTAATGCTATTCCCACCATCAAAGCTCGAGTTGAGATCTCGGAGCCTACTAACTTTGGAGGTAGGAAGGTATGGAAGAAACTTAGGCCAGAGGGCCACATCCCAAGCCCTAGGTCGTTCCATAGGGCTTGTGCTGATGAATCAATGAGGCATGTGTATGTGTTTGGAGGGATGGTGGATGGGCTGGTTCAGCCATCTGAAGCTTTTGGTCTAATTTTCGATGCAGAGCTGCATCTTGTGGAGCTTGTACTATGAGTAAGAAGATCTGTGCATCTAACTGGCCAATGTGTTAGGTATGGTAAATATTCAGAAAAGAGAACTAGGGGTCTGTAAAGTGTTATAATTCAAAATGTGGCAGTTGAGTAAATATTTGATGGATGCTATCAGATTGCCTTTTAGTAGGGCTTAGCATTGCAAACATTGGAGACCAACCAATGCTTCACAGGCTCTGTAAATTATTACGGATGGTGAATGAAGAACATGGTTTTGTGCGTTATATTGAACTCTCTCTCTCTCTCTGGGTGTGTATGCACACGCTCATGCGCACTTGTTCTTGTGTGTGCGCGCTCATGCGCACTTGTGCTTGTGTGATGACATCCACAATCAAAACTTCTTCTCTTTGTATTGGAGCTTCAAGCCTTTCCAAGTTTGGAGTTTGCGGCCCTGACATTGTTTTTATATAGATTGTGGCCATAATATTGTTAACCAGTGTTTAGGCCTTATTTCAGTTAGGGAAAAAGTTTATACTAGTGGGAGACTCTAAACAATCAAATTAAGGTGCATTTCAAAAATTTCACTAGAAGATGTTGTTTTGACGTTAAAATATCTTCAAATCGATCATCTCGACCTCAAGATACATGGACATGAGAAAAAAAAATAGGTTTCAAGTTTTTGAAATAGTGCATCTTGTAATGCATTTTTTGACTGTCAATTTTCAAAATTTTCAAGTTTTCATGTATCTGCTCGATCTACACTATTGCTTAAACTTTAAATTTTATAATTAGAGATGAAAATATTTTTTAAGGCTATGTCTACCCCTGGTTGATTACTTTGGTTTGGTTGTCTTTGACGCCAACCGGTGATTAGCTTCTTGGTTCATGACCAAGCGCCTGCCCATGGGAGGTTTTTGTGACTTCTCATCTTGGGGAGTGTGACGTGCAAAAGCTAAGACATGAATAGATGGTAGCAATACTAAGCAACTTTTCAGGGTCTTAAAGTTTGCAACACACCACAGGCGGCAATGCTTCAAAACATTGCGGGGGTTGACTGTGCCCAGTTATCCCTTACTAGCGATCTTACCAAGGAAATGTGTGTGGCGGGATATCTCTTCGCTAAACAAGTGTTACACTTGTGGCGTAGATCTGGTCCTCTTTTCTGTACACACAAAGATTTTCAGTATTGAAACCACATTTCTCGACACTATTTGAATGTGCGCTTTATTTTGATTGTTTAAAGCCTCAGCTTTATATAAATCATACCCTTCAATTAGTATCCACGTATGCTTTTGAATGCTCAAGATTTCATGCATTCCCTTCGGTGTGAAATGTAGTTCATGTCACATGACACTGATGAAACTGTTTTTTGGGGAAAATTGGGAGTTCCCTACTCTAAAGGCCATGTTCCAATAACCATGACCAGAATAGCAGTCCTCTAACCCATGTTTCTTTTCCATTTTGATTCCCAGTATTCTTGCGAACGAACAGATTGTAGGGGTGGCTTCATTTCCATACTCATATCATCTGATTGTCTGGTGGATGCCTTTCAATGCAAGTTTGCATGCTTTGAGCTCTTTTGACTAATGTCCCTTCTTTTCTCTTCGTTCTTTTTCTTCTTAAATGCATTTCTTGAGTTTAATGCTCGCAACTTTTTTTGAGTTTGGGGAATATTTATTTTTGGTGCTCTTTGTTCTTTGGTGGTTCTTTCTTATATTGCAATGTCCATATTGTCAACCTAAGTTATCCACCAAAACCCAACCCTTCTCTCCCTTGAAAATTTCATGCCAAGAAAGTGGTAGTGTACTAGAATTATAACAAAATGTATTTTGAGAACACTTAAAACAATGGTTTCAAGAAAAATACGAGTAACCGTACTTCCGAAGAACCAGTCAGAAGTCACAAATGTCGGATTTGTTGAATCATAGTGATCTCATTCAATTGGAAGTCATTTGAGGAAATGTTTCACAGGGAATCTATCTTGGTAGGTCTAATCGTCTTGAAACAGTTTTATGGGTCAAAGGAATTTGACTTTAGGCGATGTTTGTATGCAGAACAAACACCTCGTGATACAGGATTAGATGCATAGGCTATTGCTGCTGAGAGCCCAAGATTCTTGTGGCAGAAATAGAGTGTTCTGCCGAATTCTTTGTGCAAAAGGAAACCAGCAATGTTGCCACTTTTGAAAGGTGTTTTGCCTCCTTCACCGATAAGCCCATCTTGCGCGGGAGGGTTGTCGGCACGTTTAAACAGGCCTTAAATTTTAATCTTACCACGGACAACAGCAACTCAACAAAACCCTATTACAAATACATTTTTAGATGAGGGAAAAATTAGAGCCTACCTCAAAAATTTCACTAAAAGAGGTTGTTTTGATGTCTAAATATCCTCAAATTGATCATCTCAACAGTAAGTTATATAGATATGAAAAAAAAAAAAATTTCAAGTTTTCAAAATAGTGTATTTTGTAATGCATTTTTTTACCGTCAATTTTCAAGATTTACAAGTTTTCATAAATGTACACTATTTTTGAAGTTTTAAACTTTATAAATAAAGATGAAAATATATTTTAAAGCTATCACAATGATTTTCAGTATTGAAATCACATTTCTTGACATTATTTGAAGGTAGGCTCTAATTTGATTGTTTAGAGCCTAGGCTCTATACAAACCGGACCCTTTAGAAATTCAAGCCAGGTGTTTACACCAATGGATCAAATGTCATAAGAACGTCTTTTGAAAGAAAACCAAAACAAACCCATCAATGAAGTATTTCTCTTCAACCAGCAACATGAAGCACTGACCAAATATTGCATAGTCGAAACCTGGCTAACACCCACTTGCGCCAGTGGAGATTTAAGTTCAAACGACAAACACTAGAAGCAAATAATGAGCTCTGCAAACGACAAGAAGCAACCACAAAGCTCCACAAGCTTATGCATTATTTCAACAGAACCTTAAAATGTTGGTCCATACAACAAAAACTAGAAGAAAACAATGAGATCTGCAAATGACAAGCAAAGCTCCACAAGCTTATGCAGTATTTCACCAGACAACTTCAAAATGTTGATCCATTGAAACCAAAGAACGAGCGCTGCAAAAACAAAAGAAAAAAGTCAGAATTCAAACTCCAAAGGCACAAAGAATAACTCGAGTAAGCTCAAGAAAGAACGGAACATGGTATAGCAATATGAATTATAGCCTGTCATGTTGACAAATAGAGAAGAAACTAAAGCGCAAGGTTGAAAGCTGAAGTTATAGTCACACGCTAAACATTAATTAAGAAAATTGGATTCGATGACTCCAATTCAGGACTAAATTCCCCCTTAAGGATGGTTCTCACCACATGTGGAGTATTTTAGATGCTTGTAGATGTGTCTAGATGGTTGGAGAAAGTTTAAAAAGATTGTAGAAGGGTCTAGGAGACCCAAATGTTCGAGGTTCCGGAGTTTTCAGGGTAGGATAGCTATAGAGATGGGCCAACTGCCATAAAGTATTGGAAAAGGATTAGTAAATCATAAAATATCATTTACAGATTTTGAAATCAAGCTAGGTTTCTGTTTGTGGAGCTGAAATGATGACCATGCTGGGAGATCACTGGAAGCTATTTGCAATTCATTTAGCAAAAAAAAAAAAGGACACGGTTTCTAAGTGGGCTTGGCAATAAATATATTTTTTACATAAAATTTGATCTTAATTTTTAGTGAATATATAATGTTTAACATGGAGATCATGAATATCCAAAAAAAAAAAATGAAAACTAGAAATAATAATTATAGTAAGAAAACATTTGGACCATTAGTTACACTTGCTTTTAGATGGACCACCTATTTGTATCCATCTTTAAGATGGATGCTTTATACCTCTGGACCGCATATGGTAGAAATGCGGTCCAGCCCGCATGAAACAATTTTCCAAAAAAAAATGTATGAAAACTAAATCCATCCAAGTGCATGCATCTAATTCAAATGACAAAAGGAAAGCAAGAGAAACTATTCACTTCCATCTGTGGAATTAAAAGGAGTCCAGTACCTAAAAACTTCGCATCAACACTACCATGACAAACTATCATGCCTCAGACAAGAACACATGTTGCAGTTTCTCTCTCTCTCTCTCTCTCTCTCTCTCTCTCACACACACACACACACAAAAAACACATGTTTTGTGAACCTACTACATTCAAGAGTAGTTGGAGTAACAAGGTATTCAGCACAAGCAGAAAAGCCGCACCTAGATTGGGAAAATAATTTCTTCATACACTAGTAGCACAGCTCCTTGTCCTCTAAAAGTTAAAATTTCAAAATTGGAGGTCACCAATTCACATTCAAAAGATAGAACGATAGAACAATAAGATTAATGAATCCATGAAAATTATCAAGATGCTGTCAATATTGATTTAGCTAGAATGCAATATGCATTCATGTGTGTCCGCATAATCTTGATTTCAAGTTAAAGAGGGAGTAAATGCCTTTTAGACTAAGAATTGGAGTACCCATATATCACTGATGTGATAATTGAGTGGCAAAAGATTGCAGTTACTGTTACGGAGAAAGACAAGAACATATTTGGCTGGGGAATAAACATGGGGTGACTTGGTAAGGAGTAGAAGACCTAGATTTAGGGGACTTGTTTATCACATATTTTAAATAATAATACAAAATTGAAATCTGAAATAATGGCTACAGTGGTGCCAATGGGGTTCAAATGTTAAGATAAACCCAGCTTTAGCTGAAAACCGGCCTAGGCATACAAGAATACCAATTTAAGAAGTTCACTGATATAAAGTAACTATAATACAAGAAGTCTTGGAACAAATGTTAGGAAATCAACATGGCCAAGGTACTTGGAGCTTGGCCGAGGCGAGCAATTCGGCCGAGTCCGAGTAGACTTGCCCGAGTTATGCACACCCATTAAAAATAAGCAAAATATTTCTAAAACATAACCAAAAATAGAAGAAGTATTTAGAGGTAATAGAAATCATTAGAAGCCTAAAGCAGATGAATTTTTTTTTTATCAAATACAGACTATTGGAAAAAAAAAGAAAAATGTTTATACCTTGTATATTTCAGAAAAAGTGAAAAAAAGGGAAAAAAATATGAGATACAAATTATCCTCAAAACTATCAAAATCCTCTGAAAATTAATTTCTAAGCAATATATTGGAATTTTTTAGGCCGTCTTTGGTGGAGGGTGAGTTGAGCACCCAACTTGCCTAGCCACTAGGGCGAGGACTCTGCTGTGGCATGGAACACTGCTTGGAACAATGAAATTTCCCCTGAAATTTACCGGTGTTTGGAATCCAACTTGAGAGAAATTTTGTTCAGTTTGAATATTTAGTCTGCTAAAAATCACAAGAAATATAGAAATTGTAGCCTCAGACTATAGCTCATGTTTCTGGACTTTCTTTTCTTCATATCAGCATAAAACTTAAATAATCGCAAATATTACTACCATTATGGTAACTAAAATGACTGAATTCTGATATTCTGATGTATAAGTTGCAAGAACTGCGTATTCGGGCATGGAAAGAAGTCTAGAAATAGAACTTGATTTTGCTATCAGAAATACCAATTATTAATGAAGAGAAGCAGAGATTGCTTGAAATATCATTGAAAAGAAGCACAAATCTAATTGATTTACATTACATGCATAAACACTGCAACCCAATCTGTTGTGTAAAGACAATAAGTTCAGACTGGCACACAGAGTCAAATTTCACATCCAAAAAGATGAAAACTCTGAAAGCTAGATAAAGCTGATAATAGAATGAGAGAGAGAGAGAGAGAGAGAGAGAGAGAGAGAGAGAGAGAGAGAGAGAGAGAGAGAGAGAGAGAGAGAGAGAGAGAGAGAGAAGAAGAAGAAGAAGAAGAAGAAGAAGAAGTAAGTAAGTAAGTAACGTAACGTAACGTAACGTAAGTAACGTAACGTAACGTAACGTAACGTAACGTAA
>NW_006499801.1:2328595-2346888 GCF_000471905.2 Amborella trichopoda
GTAGTGAGGAGTATTCCTTTCACTCTATATGTATCATTCAACATAGATATGACCTCCTTATAAATATAAATTTCAAATATTCAATGTGATATATCTCTAAATCATAAGATGATTATCTATTCTATTCGTCAAGATAAGTATTGGTTGGGTAGGTGAATTCAATTTTCATCTTTCTAGAAAGAAATTGTCGACCCCATATTTGCTAGTTAGAGAAAGTTTTGGGAAAATAGAAATAAAAATAGAAATAGAAAGTTCATAAAACTGGAAAAAGATATTGAACTTTCCATAAAAAAATATATCATAGTATATTAATAGGAAAGTTTTTTTGAAACGATTTTGTCAAATTTTGAAAAAGTCGTGTTTTAAACTTCTTCATGAAAAAATCGCATATTTTACCGATCTATTGAAAAAGTCGCAGATTAAATCGTTTATAAAAAATACGCCGCTCATTTGAAAAAGTCGCAAATAAATCGGCGACTTGCTAACTATGATCCAAGCACCTCTCTTTCTCTTTGTATACTTACTGTGTATTTAGGAGGAGAGATTAATAAGAGAGAGATGGAAAACGTAAAGAGAGTGAGGGGTTAGAGATGAGAAAGGCGAAGGGAGAAGGGGTGCCGGGAGAGTGACAGAGAGAACTTTAGGAGATGGTTTTTAGAAAAGGCATGTCTTTTTAGATTTATTTGGCTTAAAAAAACACATTTAAAGTAGCTCAAAAGGTTAAAAGAAATAAAATTTACAATTTTTATGCTCCAGTATATCTTTTAAAACCTTCGGTCTATTGTGAAATGAAACTCTCGGAGATGCTAAAAAAAATTTACAACAATAAATAACATATCTAAAAAAATAAGGAATTTATTTGGGATTTTTTTTATATTTTCTATCACTTTGGAAAATACTTTTACATTTTCTATTTTTTATTTATTTAAAAAATAACCCTAGTCACAAGTAAATTTTTAAAAGATTTTTTTTACAATTTTTTTAACCTCGTTTTGATTTTTTTTACTTAATCTTACTTTAAACATACATTATCTATTTTTTTGGGCCCTTGCCGAGCTCGAGTTGGGTGTCCAACTGAAAGATATTAAAAAGAAATCCAAAAAATCATAAAATAGTAAAAAAAAAAAAAAAAAAGTAATTTATTTGGGATATTCTTTTTTATTTTTCTGCCACTTTGGTAAATATTTCTAACATTTTCTTATCTTTTTTACTTATTTCCAAAATAGCCCCAGTCATTGATTTTTAAAATATATTTTATTATTATTTTTTAACCACATTTTGATATATTTTTTTAATCTACTTTAAACGTATATTTCCTTTTTTTTTTGCCATTTTCGAGCTCTGAGTTGTCTCGAGTTAGGTGTCCAACTCATATATATTAAAAAATTCAAAACAAATCATAAAAAATAAAAAAAATAAGTAATTTATTTGGGATATATTTTTTATATGTTTTTTATCACTATAGTAAATATATTTACATTTTCTCATTTTTTTGTATTTATTTCAAAAATACCCCCAATCACAAGTTGATTTTTTAAAGGACCCGGTTTCTATACGGCCACGCCCACATATGTAGAAATATAGCCTCTTCATAAATCTATTTTTGAGATGGATTTTAAGACTTAATTTTTAAGGACATGCAATCTCTAACATAGAGATCATGAATATGAAAAAATAAATAAATTTTAAAAACTAAAATTAATAATTCTAAACATTTGGACCGTTAGTTTTCATTGGTTTTAGATGGAACACCTACTTGCATCCATCTTTAAGATTGATACTTTACACTTTCTGGACCGTATATGTAGAAATGCAGTCCAGTGAATATGAAACAATTTTGGCTTTTTAAAATCTATTTTTTTAACCTCATTTTGAGGTATTTTTTTTAAGGGAAAAGTTTATATAGAGCCGAGGCTCTAAACAATCAAATTTGAGTCTCCCTCAAAAAATTCACTAGAAGAGGTTGTTTTGATGTCTAAGTATCCTCGAATTGATCATCTCGACATCAAGATGCATGGACCAGAGAAAAAATAGATTTCAACTTTTGAAAATAGTGTATTTTGTAACGCATTTTTGGACCTTCAATTTTCAAGTTTTCATAGAATTCTCAATTTACACTATTTTTTAAGCTTTAAACTTTATAAATAAAGATGAAAATATATTTTAAGGCTATCAAAAAGATTTCCAGTATTGAAACCACATTTCTTGATACTATTTGAAAGTAGGCTCTAATTTAATTGTTTAGAGACTAGTCTCTATACAAACCGCACCCTTTCTTTAATCTTACATTACACATACATTTCCTATTTTTTTAGGCCGTTGCTGAGCTCTAGTTGTCCCGAGTTGGGTGTCCTAGTCGGGAATATTAAAAAAAAAAAATCAAAATAAATCATAAAAAAATCCAAAAAAGAAGTAATTTATTTTAGATATATTTTTTTATATTTTCTATCACTTTGGAAAATATTTATACATTTTCTCTTCTTTTTTTTTTTTTTCAAAAATTCCTAATTACAAGTCAATTTTTTAAAATCTTTTTTTTTTTTTTGACAAATATAAAAGATCTTTATTGATAAAAATTACCCATACGAGAACACATCATTCGAAATAAAAAGAGAAGGGAGAGAAGTGCCCCTATTAGCAAGGGAATCACCAAGATAGCTCCCTCAAAAACAAAAAAAACCAACTGCCTCTATCGTCAACTCAATGATTTCAAGCCATAAAGAATTAAGTTCCAAGTAACTCTTAAACTCCTTTTTACACCACTTAATGGCATTTTACGAATTTTTCGCCATAAGGATTTAATTTACCAAAGAACTTTTCACTCATTTTTATCCCACTTAATGACATTTTGCGAACCTCTTTCAATAATAAACGGCAACCCAAAACTGGCCACCAAAAGTTTAAAACCTTAAAGGCGAGCTGCCATTTCAGCAAAGTTAACAATGGCTGCACCAATCGGGCTTGCATAAGATAGAAGAAGAAGACCATTGGAATCATAGATCACAACCCCAATCATAAGCTAGGAGAAGAAGACCATTGTTATCTTGGATCACACCCTCAATACCGGCTTAGCCAGCTCCCATCAAATTTTAAGTTCCGCATATCACCTGGAGGTGGAAACCAAACAACCTTAGGCCTGATTGGGGCAGGGCCTAGCAAAATTAAGTTATGAAGGTCAATCATAACATCAGTCTCAAAGATGCCCTATCCAGCCATTGTAACTGCAAGCCAACACGTGCTTGATCCTGTAAAGAAACTTTTCAAAGGAAAGGGAATCCTTTTCAAAGGTATGCGTTCCAACCAAATTTCCCACATGATTACAGCTCGCCCAATCTTCTAAATGGCTCTTCCCACCTCTGGCAAGTTAGGAATGGAGACGTTAGTTACAAAGCCTACAACATCTTGAGGCAAAGGCATAGAAATGCTCAACACTATTAAAAACCAACGCCATATCCTAGCAGCAAAATAGCAATGAAAAAAGAGGTGAGCCCCAAATTCTGCATCTTCCTTACACATCCAGTAGGCATTCGTAAAGATTTTACCTCTTTTGATAATGATATCAATGGTAAGAATTTTATCCTGTGTTGCTATCCACACAAAAATCTCACTTTGTGAGGTATTGGTCATTTCTAAATCTGTGCCCGTTGTGGCAAGGACCATCAAGTATTGGCCATTTCTAAATATGTGCCAACTGTGGCAAAGACCATCTCCATAGGTTATGAAAGTGGAACCTATAGCACATCTTAATTGAAAATATACCATCACTTCTCTCTTCCAGATGACCTCATCTTCCAAATCTAGCGAGATATAAATCCCCCTTACTTAAAAGTTTTAAAAGAGTACTGAGTTGGCCTATAAGAGCATCACTTAACTTGTTATTAGGAAAATTCACATTCTAAAAAACATGGTTTCCCTAACCTCACGGATTTCAGCAATCTTAGCATTAGGATTGGTAACCATCCCAAATAAGAACAATTCCCAATCAACTTGTGGTGCCAAAAGGGAACATAATCACCTTTACCAACTATCTAATACTTCTACCAATGAGAGGTTTACACAAAGTAATAGGTCTCCAAAAAGACGAAGCACATCCACCTCTACCAGAACCAAAGCCGCATACCTTTTTCTATCCACCATAACTTATCTTTACAATGCATACTGCTCTACCACCGCTTGCATAAGAGAGCCTGATTCACAAACCTAATTATGTGAATCCCCAACCTTCCTTCACTTTTTGGAGTACATACTATGTCCCACCTCAAAAGATGGTATTTTCTATTATCTCCATATGACCCTCATAAGAAATCATGCATCATCTTCTCAATTTTTTTCCTTTCCAAACAATTGCAGGCATTTGAAGTAAGGGAAAAGTTTATATAAGGTTGAAACATTAAAATGTAGAATCACATATGCACCTCAAAAATCTACCGGAAAGGTTGTTTTAATGTTGAAACCTCTAATTGATCACCTCGACATCGAGATGTATGAATATTGAAAGAAAAACGTTTTTGAGTCCAAAAAATAGTGCATCTTGCAACACATTATCTAGACCGTCCATTTTCAAGATTTTCATATGTTTATAGATTTATTTGATTTTAATCATTTTTGGAGTTTCATAATTTTTTAACTAGATATGAAAATAGTTTTTAAGATAATCCTAAAAACTTTGTATTACAAAATTATATGTTATGATAAATTTGGAGTTGCGCCTTAATTGGATTGTTGAAGGTTGCAACCTTTTAGAAACCGTACCCTTGAAGTAAAGACATTTGATAGATGGACAGATGAGCCAGACATGATTGCAGCAGAGTAGTTCTCCCACCTAATGACAAATATTTAAGTTTCCAAAAGTCCAATTTGGTTTGGGTCTGATGAAAGATTGTATCCCAAGCAGAGATAGACAGTCGTTTATCTGAGATTGGCAATCCTTAATAGGTAATAGGGAAATGATCCACTCTACAACCCAAAGCATTCGCAATACCTTGCATCACATCCTCCTCACAGTTGATACCAATCATTCAAGTTTTTTTTTACTATTTTTTTAACCTCATTTTGATGTTTTTTTTAATCTTACTTTAAACATAAAGTTCCTATTTGTCTTGGGCCTTGCCAAGCCCAAGTCGTCCCGAGTTGGATGTCCAACTCGGGTATATTAAAAGAAATTCAAAAAAATCAAAAAATTTTTTAAAAAATAAGTAATATATTTGGAATATAGTTTTTTATATTTTCTATCACTTTGGCAAATATTTTTACATTTTCTTCTTCTTCTTTTTTTTCAAAAATACCCCCAATCACAAGTTGATTTTTAAAAATATATTGTTTTACTATTTTTTTTAACCTCATTTTGATGCGTTTTTCTTAATCTTACTTGAAGCGTACATTTATTTTTTTGGGCCATTGCCAAGCCCGAGCAACTCGGGGATATTAAAAAAATTCAAAACAAATTATAAAAAATTTAAAAAATAAGTAATTCATTTGGGATATGTATTTTTATATTTTCTATCACTTTGACAAATATTTTTACATTTTTCTCATTGTTTATTATTTCAAAAATATCCCAATCACAACTTGATTTTTTAAAATCTATTTTTTAACCTCATTTTTTTGTGTTTTACTTAATATTTACTTTGAACATACATTTCCTATTTTTTTGTATTTTTTATAATTTTTTAAACTATTTTTTTGTTGACTCCGGGCAAGTAGTGGTTTCTAACACTGCATTAAAGGGTAATATAAAACTTTATTCAAGTCGGTTCAGATCGCTCGAACCTGGACCCAAACCCGACTCGATTCATAATCAAGCCCATGCTTTCGGACCAAGACCCGATTCACAGGGTCCAGTAGTATGACCCAGATCCAGACTGATTCCTAGCCCCCCACCCCCTTACTCTCACAGAACCGAACTCACTCACTCACTCTCTCTCTCTCTTATCTCAAAATGTGAGACTCTCTGGCCATTCCAATATCCTCTCTCAAAATATGGATAACCCAACTTTCACTCTCAATTAACGGACAACCCAAACTCTTAGTTTCTCTAGCAATATGATGTATAAATCAATCACTCTCTAGGTATGGAAGCCCAAATGTTTGATGTGTTTGGTAGAGAATTAGGCAATCTTCTTGGGTGATTATGAGTGCATAATGCCTCTCTATTAGTTTCTCGTTACCCATTTTCCTTCTATTTACTCACTTCTGGAAAGCATCAGGAAATTAGAGTGAGCCCGAATTCGTTTGCCAAATTCCATATCTACTGCATGTTCTTTTGATTTTCAAGAGAGAGAAACTATCAACAATCTCAGTGAATGTGAAATATTTCTTCAGCTAATAGACCTGCTCATAACAGAGAGAGAGAGAGATGGATTTTTCTCCTTTTGAATCCGAAGCTCTGCTGCTAAACACCCAACCACAATGCTCGCTATAGAGAGAGAATGCACCCACCAGAAATGCCCACACCAGAGAAAGGAAGAGAGGAGGGGACACTTTTCTCTTTCGTATCAATTTTGAATAGAGAGAGAGGCAGTAGCCAGCTGTATTGTTAAAAACCACAAATACCTTCAAAATTTTGGGATGGCGATTCTGACAATATGAAAACGTCAGTTGCATATTGTATTCCAAAATATCAACCACTAATTTAGGCCATTGCTCACAAAAACCAGTTCAGCATACATTGATTTTTCCCAACTACATTAAAAGAAAATAATATACTGAGATGTCCAAAATCATAGTGACGATTCAAATGAATATCAAACAATATTATGGATACACACATTGTTTTTTAATCCATGGAAAATGAACGCGCTCCTAATTATATATTGGAGCACAGTGCATGTTAGGCCACTGGTTCATTTTTGGCATAAACCCAATAGACTCGGTCCATAATTATAGACCAATCTAACATTAAACAACACTGATCCTACTACAACTATGCTTATCAAGCGATTTCCAAATCAAATGGAGAGAGAGAGAGAGAGAGAGGACCTCCCAGCAAGAGAGAATGCGCTTTCTACAATCTTTAAAAGCAATTCAATTTCCATCAACCCAATATAGTAGCATGGATTCTGTACAACTTCTACACAAAATGGGGACCCCAACCTGATATCAATTGCAAATGGGAAGACACAAGGGCCCCCTTGGCTCAAAGCCTACACATGTTCAACAAACACCTCTTCATTGACCAGTAGCATGACTGAATCTTCCTCTCTTTGAAACAATATCTTCATTGACTGAACCCCCTTAAAGAGAGTAGTGCAATGGGTGGAAGAGTAGTTATACCATAAGTATATTGGAAGCAACCCCAACTTCACCCCTTTCATCATAATCTCTAACCTCCCATGCTTTCAAAATCTAAGCCAAACCCACGTTAATATTACTTAACAAAGTAAGCGCAATATAGGTCAACACAAGCCTCTTCAAGAACAAGCACAACAAAATCCCCTCTCACTGATACCAAACCACAGGCCCCTACAAGCTTTTAAACCCTTAAAAATTAAAGAAAGCTATACACCCAACGTCACCGAACCCACCACACCTCATACACAACTCACTTACCTGAACAGTGCAGAGAGATAATCACACTGGTATGACATCAATTTTGGAGGTGTCTTCGCATCTCAATACGATTCCTTCGAGGCTAGCTGGTAAAATGCACTTGGCCCATTGGCACCCAGTTGAGAAAGGGTCGGAAGGGGGGACTATCATAAGAACATTATCATTTCGCTGGACCACCCCCATTACACTAACTGTGCTTCCTTCTTTGATATACCTGAAGGTCATAAAAATTTGTGGCATTTTTAATAATTAAGAAATGGGGTTTGGCCTCTCGGACTGGTGATTAAGCACATGTGCTCCAACATCTGTGGCTCAGGTTCACATCCATACCCATCCAAATCATAATAATAATAATAATGATAACAACAACAACAACAACAACAACAGCTACTGCAGTTATAAGCTGACTACAGAAAGCCAAAGTCCATTGAGTTCATCACTGTCCAATGAAGTGATGCACAGTGATGGGGAAAGAGTGGGACCCACCAGAACAGGACATGATCCCATATGGTTTTCCATTATGGTTATCGTATACTTTCCCATGGGTTAAACATTAAGAAACATCAACATTCAGTACAAGGCATCCTAATGGAAAGAATCATGGACTAAACAGAATAGCGAACTCACCCTTCTTTCATGCGCATTGTACGATCATCACTAGAAAGGTTCCTTTCACCCAACCACCTGACAAATTCTGGAGACAACTCCATGTTCTTCTGATTGACATCAACCACGATGGACTCATCTACATATGGAGTTACCTTTGCACCATACCCAGTTTTAACCAACGCTCTCAATCCGGACTGGAAATCTGAGATGTAGAAGTCAACCACATGCCTCTGCCAATCAAAAGTCACAAGAACACTCATAAGGAGCACAATGGCATGCCAAAAATCTAAAGGAACAATGCAATAATCATTAAAGAAATATGAAGCACTGCAAAAAAATCAGTAGCAGAAAATAAGATACACATCCCAATTAAACTTGTTTAATACTATCACAAAAATCAAACGTTTCCAGAGAAAGGCAACAAGTGCACCTCACAAATTTGAAGTTACATTCCAGTGTTAAGATACAAGAATAAATTCATGATAGGAAGTATAGAAGAATGTTTGTAAACCACTTGTAGATCCTGGAATAGAAAGAAGAACCCTAACAACATGATTAGCACAAGGTTAGTGATTGCATTTTTATATACAACATAGCTGTTGGGCATCTTACTGCCACTCGTAAAAAAATTTGAGTTAATTCCATATTATATATGTTATGATGTAATATAATAAAATCGAAGAACTAAAATGCGGAATTAATATATGAAGAATTCATCCCTAATATGTTTAAGGGGAAATTATATATACCCCCGGACCATGCTTTCTAGGCATGCCCCACCCTAATACTTTTTAAACCACGCCACTAACCCCAATATTTCTAGTTTTGAATCCACCGACCCAAACAAACCACACAAACACACACCAAAAACAAAGTTAAAAAAATATATTTTCTAGGTATTTAAGATAACTCCTCGGTCTTAAAACTTTAAATTTTAGAGAGAGAAACTATCTCAAAAATTTTAAAGAGAATTATCTCAAATTTTGAATTCAAAATTTGAAGAGAGATAAATTATCTCAAATATTCAGTTTTAGTAAGAAAAACCATCTCAAAATTTTTAGAGAAAGAAATGATTATTTAAACGGGCCATAAATAAATACTTGATATTTGCGGAAATTTTTCTCTCTAAAACTAGAAATTTAAGATAGTTTCTTTCTCTAAATCTTAAGATTTGAGATATTTCTCTCTCTAAAAATTTGAAATTTCAAATTGTTTCTCTTTCTAAAAAAATTTGAGATAATTTCCAATGTTATCAAATTCTAATTTCTCATGTTATCAAATTAGCTTCACTTCGACCGAAGAGGCCGAAGCCTTCGGTTTTTAAGCATAAACCGAAGCGAAGAGAAGCGTGGTGCTGCCGCTTCGGTCAGATTCGGGTCTCTACTTCGCGCGAAGCTTCAGGCTGCTTCGGACAGAAAAGAAATACCTACATAAAAGTATTATTTTTTATTTTTCCATTATTTTTATATATTTTATATATAAATATCTAATTTATTTATATTAAATTAAAAAAAATCCGAAGTCTTCCCCCAAATCGGCCGAAGCACCGAATTGCTTCATTTGTCTCACCAAACCGAAGAAGACTCTAAAGCGAAAATGACAACATTGATAATTTCTCTCTCTAAAATTTCAAATTTCAGGTTTTAAGAGAGAGAAACTATCATAAATACACGTGGGTGTTCATGTCTTAAAATGACCATTTTTATTGGGGGGTGGATGCAAAAATAAAAGGTATTGGAGTTAAGGGTATGGTTTAAAAAATATTGGGGAGAGGCATGCTTAGAAAGTGTGGTCAAGGGGGTATCTATGATTTTTCCTATGTTTAATCTTTCAAATAAGAATGTCTAACACCCACTTCTATGGCATTATCCATATTATTCAAGACCAATCAACAAGGTAGCGCATCATCAAGCTAAACTTAGCAACTTTCTCTTATCTAAATATTTCGTGGGTCGGCCAACTCATGCGTCCACCCTAGTTTTCAAGGATTTTAGGACCCAAAACGCTCCTAAATCACTGCAAATCCATTTCCGCCTCAGATCCATGCATTTGGAGCTCTAAAAATAGTGTAGATCTGATAATCTATGAAGAAATAAAATGAATGGTCCAAAGAAAAGGTACAAGATTGACTTTTGAAGGCTCGAAATTTAATTATTTTTCATATTCATGATCGTGGTGGCAAAATGATAGATTCGTGTAGTTTTGCATCCAAAATACATCTCCAAAATGGATTTGGGAAGAGTGGATGGTACAGGGATATGCCAAAACCTTACCATTTTTTTATTGATCAAAAAACAACAAGCTTGAATATCTTTGAATAATTTACCCAAGAAGAAGATCAAAACAATTACCCAATAAAAGGAAAGTAAACCCATTACTGGGGAAATCCATGGTAAAGCACTGTCAATTGATACAAAGCTGAGAGTGTCTGCAATATAACGATGTAAATGACTCACCTCCAAAGATCTAAGTCCCCAAGTAAAACGGCGATGCTTGGCATTGGCAGCCTTTGAGTCCCAGCCCCTATACTCATACAAGCTTGTAGATGTGTATACACATCGTGGAGCCTTTTGAAAGGATGATTCCAGTGGGACATTTCCACATGTTACTACCTGTGAGATAGTAAGAGCAACAAATTTAAGACTCTAAAACAACAATGGAGCATATAAAGATTGACTTCTTCAAGGCACAAATGGATTGATTAAGCCATGTCAATCAATTTAACATAAACAAATGAGGAATGATTTCATACAATGGTTGTATAGTATGATGCAACCACACCTCTAGAAAACCATGTTTTTGGTATTTTTTATGACTCTAAATTTTGCACACACATTCTTTTCATCCTCATAAAAAAAAATTCAATTTGAACCCTAGATATGGTCAAAATTAGTACCCTCCAACAATGAATCTCGACCATCGATTCGGTGAATTTCAAGATCTAGGCCTTTACAAATTCAAAATCACTTTTTTTTTTTTTAGCATTGTTAATCTAATGATGGTAACACTAAATAAAAATTTTGGGAATAAAAAAATCCTTATGAGACCTATATAACCTTCTCATTAAAAGGGAAGGCTTATATTAATTGGGCTAGAAAAACACTTTTTAGGGTGTTTTTTCCTAAATTTTCTTTTTGTGATTGTTCTTTAGAATGAAAAGAGTATACATCTAAAACATTGCGTCAAACAAATGTCTCTAACATGGTTTTTTAATGTGGTTGCATTATATTATGATACAACCGTTGCATGAAATCATTGCTCCAAACAAAATACACTGTAAATGATCATTATGCAACCCATTACAGCACTCTGACATCCACACATCTAAGAACTATAAAACTCACACGAGAAGTACCTGTCAAACAAACAGGAGAAAAAAAAAGCACACACACACACACACACAAGGAGCAACTTATCATCATTGTACCATCAGCTTAGTAACAAGAGCAAACCATACAATTTTTTTTTTTGGATAAGTATTGAACTGTACCATGCACTGAAAGAACTTCAGAAAAGTGCAAATTTGATATTACACAACTGGAGAAAGCACTGGGCAAATCCTAGAAAAGCATCTTCTGTTTGGCAAGCAATGACCTGGGTCCTCACTTGAACATGCTTCAAGTGATTGCAGAGTGAAATTTGAAGCCAACACAAACTCACATAGAAAAGGTAATGGATCATGTTAAAAGATTTTGACTCTTAGACTTGTCTAGGCATGGCAATTCTTCATCCACAATTAGGAGGGTATTACATATACATGCATAAAAAAGGTCACATCACCGGGCAATGCAATTTGTCTTTTTCCTTCTTTATTGCTTTATTAGATTGAAGAAAAACAAAAGAATAAATAGGCATGTGTTTTGGAGCATATATCATAAGATTGACTAGATTGAAAAACCCAAGTTGGTCACATTTTAGAAGAAGAAAGACTCTGTATCCTCAGGCAGTAATTAAATTCAAACCATGCAAACAAGGCAAAAGCTCGAGCATCGGACTAATCATTGGGTCACGATTTTGGTTCCACGAAATCAAATACTTATTAAAATTTAAATCCAGCAATCAATAACTACTGGATCAAATAAAACTCCATGAGCTAACGACCAAATATTATTCACTGTAAGACAAAATGATTCTAAGTTTATTAATGTTTCTCTGATGGGACTAACCAGAAAGATATATTCCTCAAAAAGCAATCAAACTTGTGGGAGGAGAGAGAGAGAGGAACATCATGAAACATACCCCAGAAACTTTAACATACTGCCCATCCTTTGCAGTCCTCAACTCAGCATCCGGATAACTGGCAATGAAACCCGTGATAGCTCTCATTCCCCAAAAAGTATTCCAAGTGAAGAGTGCAGCCACTGCACCAAAGAGAACCACAACAATAACAAGTAGAATGGCATTGTGGACAGCCCCAAGAAAGAAACCACCAGCAATGAATCCCATGACAAAGAGCATCACCACCGACCAAAGTATACACTTGGGAATCCCCCTTTTGAAAGAATACTGCTCCTCATTGCTAAGATTGGTAACAGCCTGATTATGAGCAATAGATATGCTGTGAAGCTTGACAGAAGCAGCACCATCCAATGGACCGGATACTTTTCGAGGAGCCCCTGATGAATTGAGAGGCCCCGAAGAGATTGGCCCTGAAGTTATGAGCCCAGTGGCTGGGAGAACTGGAGGGATGGGCCCAGAATTTTGGCGAGCAATTGGGGTAACCCCACCAGATTGAGGACCAGAAGACTTCTTAATGCCATCACCATGCCTATTATTAAGTGGGCCTGAATTGGATTTTTGTCTATTGGGTCCGGTAACAACTGAACCAGGAACAGAATTGGAAGAAGCTCGACCAGAGGAGTTATGCATTATTGGTCCACTATGTGAGGCAGCACCCCCAAAAGAACCAGTTCTTGAGGGGGCATTTGATATGGGTCCCGATTTCCTCGACTTTGAGCCTTCTACTTGAATATCAAACATTTTTCCAAGCTCCCCAGATTTCTTAATGTCTCCACCTGTGTAAGGCATGGCGGTGGAGCTCATGGTTGGAGGTCTCTCCTTGTGTTGCTCTGGCCGACCCGAGACATAAAGGCCATTGCTAAGCTGATGAGATGGGAATCTCGAACCCATCGATCCAAAATTAAATGGGTATGCCTAATAGTTGCAAAGACTTTGATCTGCGAATTAGATGTATCTTCTTGAATCGTAATTAAGATTTCATGTTCTGCAAGTAAAGTACTTTGAACAATCAAGCTGTAGCCTCTTGATGCCAATAGGAACAGTGGGTTTGAGAATGAAACAAGAAGAAACTTGTAAGATGGAAACACTAGATGTAGAAAATGTTTATTATCATTGATAAAAAAAATTCAGGTGTATGTGTATGCCTATTCTGCGTGGCATGAGTCCATGGGTCTTTGCATAATACATGTATGCATAAATACATACATACATAAGACAAAAGACATGAATAGGACCATAAATCAGATATTTTAAAACACACAGTCTTGCTAAAAACAGAGTAGCGAAATATAGCCGTTGTAGAAACAAATAAAAGTTCAGTTATAGAGAAACAAACAAAAGTTCAGAGACCAATCAACTTGTAGCAACAAACAACCAAAAACCAAATTAGACTACAAAGCAACAGGTCACAAATCCCTCAAACCGGATGACTGAACTTCTAATGTTCTGAGAAGATAATAACCAACCAATACAAACGACTTCTCAAAAAACATAGTCATGTTCTAAATGAAATATTATAATGAAAAAGTATGAATTTATAAAACCCACAAATTGCATCGAATGCATAAAAAAAAAGTGAACAAAAAATAAAAACAAAAAATTTCCACAAAATGCCGATTCTCCGGCATCTTGAACTTAAAGCTTCAAAATCTAACACATACTGAATACAGCGCCATAAAATCCAAATGAGACAAGAAAACTACGATAGAGAGAGAGACACAATATAAACAACTCGGGACCATGCTCAAGCAAAGAGAAGAAGAAACAGGTAACAATCATCACCATCACTGACAAAACTCCATTTCTAAAGCTTGTGAAACCAAAAACAAAAAATGTAAAACCCATCACACTCTACAAACAAACTGCATAGAAGTTTCATCATTCGTTGAAAATATATAAATGTCTATATATATAACAAACTAGAAAATGCAATTAACCCAAATCAGCATATATCATTAGAGTGGAATATACTAAGTCGCCATCAGTAGTAACCATAACCGAAAACCTTAAAATCATGAAGCCACATCACGCCACATAGTTTCCATGACAAGTTCATTAGTTCAAACCGAAATGCATCTACACCAAAAGAGCAGAAATAGCTCAAATCATAAACCTAAAGAATTCACATAAATCCTGCTGATTATCATGACAAATGCAGAAACCCCACAAATTGCACCTAAAAAGAGAATGCCACAACCCGATATAATCTCAAATCACAGTCCAGGAAAGTAAGAATACAGTAAAACCAAACATAAAATGCAAATAACTATTACTTCACCAGTTCCAACCAGAAACCCAAAATCCATAATAGCTCCAACCCTAGTAAATTATTGGCTATTACATCAAATAAACCCTAGACTTGCAGAACCAGAACCAATTCAGATCCAGATCATGCCCAATCCAATAACGAAAGAAAACAACAAAAATGCATCCCAAATGTGCTTATCCAAACACCCAATTCAAGACAAAAGACACCCAAAAGCCTAAAAGCCACAAACCCCATTATCAACCCACCATAGCCATAAATTTCAGCAAAAAAATAAAAAGAAAAAATAAACAAATGCAAAACCTATATGGGGTGAGGATAAAAAAACCCCACATTTCTTAAAAAAACACAAATAATAAAATTCTAAAAAAAACTAGAGAAAGAATCCATACCTCAAAGGATCTGAGATAGGACATGGCCATCGCCGTCTTGCAAGGATTGTCTGGTTTTTTTGTGAATACTCCGCTTTTTTACTTCAAAAACTCTAAAATATCCCTTTAATTCAATTTATTACCAAGAAAGTCCTTTTAGTTGAGACTAGTTTGGATATTTTCTATCAAATAGAGGGTTACTTATGGAATATAGAAAAACGACCAAAATATCTGTGACCTGTGTCAAGGATGACAAAGTAAGGAATTATCCTTACATTATCGCGAAATTTACGATAATGCCCCTCTTCTTTTTTTCTTGCGATTTGTGTAACAGTGCACCTTCAAATAGTGTGGACTGTGGAGAAATGTGGTTTTAGTACTGAAGATCTTTGTGATAGTATTAAAATACAGGCTGGATCCAGGTCGGATCAAATTTTTATCCAAAGTTAAACATGATTGCCAAATTAGGCCGGATCAGACGATTATCTATGGGAATAATATAAATTTTTTTCTTGATACCATAAGATTTGAAAAAACTAAAAAAAAAAATTTAAAAAAGAAAAAAAAATAACATTTTGAAATTTTGAAAAAAAGTTAAAAAGTTTGTAAAAAATAATGCCAATGATTTCATGCAACTATTGTATAGTAATATGATGCAACAACTTTTAAAAACCATCTCATAGCCATTTGTTTGATCCAAATTTTGAAATATACACTATTTTTACTCTAATGAACAATCACAAAAAAAAACACAATAATTTGAAAACACAACCTATAAATTATTTTTTTAGCCCAATTAACATAGGTCGTTTATTTTAATGAGATGCTTAGATCTAGGCCTTAAAAGGGTTTTTTTCACTTCCATTTTTTTTTTGATGTCTTTATCATCATTAGATGAATAATGTTAAAAAGAAAAAAATGATTTCGAGTTTATAAAGGCTAAGATCTTGAAATTCACAAAATGAAATGGTCTAGATTCGTTTTTGGAAGGGACTCATTTTGTCCATATCTAGAGTTCCAATTGAACTTTTGTTTTTGGGAGGATTGATTATTGAGATGAAAAGAGTGTGTGTGCAAAATTTGGGGTCATACAAATACCACAAACATGATTTTCTAGAAGTGTCGTTGCATTATATTATGATACAAACGTTGCATTAGATCATTGCTCAAAAAATAAAGATAAATAAGTAGGCAATACGGTATTGGTTGATTCAGATTACAAGGTTCGCTGACAAAACTCATCTATATCTGTGACAAAACTAGGCGAGTCTTGATTCCCAATTCCTGATCCAGATGTTCAGTTGCTTATTTATGCAATGGTTTTCCACAAACTTGCTGAAAATAACCCCATAATACATGAATGAACAGGAAATAGGGTATAATGAAGCATTATTTGTCAAAAGTTTTTGGATAGTATTGATGCAGGTCAAGAATACTGCAATATTATGAAATTTCGCAAAGCCATACCTCAAAACCTTGCTTGAAAAATAGATGTGGCACCAGAACCTTACGATTGCAAAAATAATTTTGTCCAAATTTTCATAATTGACTAAAAAATGGTAGAGATATGGGAAATATATGTAACATTAAGTTGCGATGATCAATTTGCAAAGTTTTGAGACCGAAAATGTCGTTACTTACGTGCAAAAGTATTTTTGTTTCCAAAATTCATTATAAGACTTGTCTTAAAATGAAGTTTCCTCGTATTGAGATAAAAATTCAAACGTAGAGAAATTATAGTTTTGATATTTAGGGAAGTAAAAAGGGGCAAATTGGGAAAAGAAATCATTGAACAATTTCAAGATTTCAAGGAATTAGATATTTTGGTTTGATGTTGAAGCCATTATTTTGGAAGTTTAGACCGGAAATCACGGAACTTGACACCAAAGCAATACTAGTTTTCTAAAACGGCCGTTCGGTAGAGATTATTTTTAAAAAAATGGGTGTGATTTATAAGGCTGAGGCCTTAAACCATCAAAATAAGATGCACTTTTAAATAGGGTTTGAAAGATGTTTTTTCACTATTGGAAATCATTGTGATGGCCTGAAAATTTACATTTATCTGTAATTATACAATTTAAAGCTTAAAAAATAGTGCAGATTAAGCAGATCTACGAACACTTGATAATTTTGAAAATTAACGGTTCAAAAATACATTACAAGATGCATTATTTTTTATATTTGAAATCAATTTTTTCTCATGTCCATATATCTTGAGGTCGAGATGATCGCATTCAAAGATTATTAGGCATTGAAACAAGTGCTTAATAATTTTTTGAGGCATGCCTTAATTTGATTGTTTAGGGCCTCATCCTTATATAATTTTTTCTTTAAAAAATGATGATTTATTAAAGGGAAAAGTTTATATAGAACGAGGCTCTAAACAATTAAATTTGACCCTATTTCAAAAATTTTACTAGAAGATCATTAAATTGATCATCGGGACATCGAGATGCATATACATGAAACAAAAATGGATTTCAAATTTTAGAAATTGTATATTATGTAACGCATTTTTTTACCGTCACTTTTAAAGATTTTCAAGTTTTCATAGATCTCTCGATCTACACTATTTTTTAAGCTTTAAACTTTAAAAATAGAGATGCAAATATATTTTAAAGCTATAAAATAAAGGTTTCAACTACATTTATCGATACTATTTGAAGGTTTGCTCTTATTTGATTGTTTAGAGCTTAGGCTCTATACAAACAGCACCCTTTATTAAACAATAATTTCCATAAAAATATGAATGTTGGCCTTGCTTGCGGGAGAAAGAGAGAGAGAGAGAGTGAGTGAGTGAGTGAGAGAGATTGATTTGACTAGGTGACACCAATTGCATTGATAGTGAGCTTATAAAAAAATTGGGAAGTTATCAAACTATATTTAAAAGTCAAATTGTCCAACTATTTAACACTTATTTCAAGTGTATCTTTATGAATTTTAAAATTTATTATATGAGCTATTAAAATTTAGACCATGAAATACAATGTAAGACTTTAAATCAATGGTTTAAAAAACGGTTCGGTGACCCGGATCGGGCTTCCAAAAAATCGATCCGGATCGGCGAATCGGCCATCCGGATCGGGAATCGGGTAAATCGGTCAGAATAAAGCTTAAAAAAAATTCAAAAAAATTATTAAAATTCATTATAAATATTGTTTTTTAGGAATTCAATAAAAAATGAGGGTACTCCATTAAGAATTTTCATGTTTTTGAATGAATATGCGAATATTGATATGTTCTTTCCCTGCGTGAACCGT
>NW_006499801.1:2349484-2368465 GCF_000471905.2 Amborella trichopoda
CGATCATGGATTATAAAAAAATAAAAACAATTCGATCATGGATTACAAAAAAATCGATCAAGTATTACAAAAAAATCTATCATGGATTACACAAAAAAAAAAAAAAAATCCTTACGGAATCGCCTATTCACTGTTCGGACTCGCCGATTCCGTACAGTGAATCGGCGATTCACTGTACAGAATTGTCCGGTTCTCTCTAGAACCGAACGATTTCCGATTTTTTGGGCGATCCGGTCCCTTTTCACTATTTCCGAGTCGAACCGGGCGAGTCCGGTTCGACTCGGCGTTTTTTAAAACGCTGCTTTAAATAGTTTGTGGAGGAATGAGGGTGGGGTATGGGTGGTTAGAGGACAGATGCCTCAACATACTGTTCTGCCCGACTTTAAATAGTTTGTATTTTGATAAAAAAAATTCTTAAAAAATGTAGATCTAGTGTCAATGATGGGGAGTGAGGATATGGGGGATTGGAGAAATTTATTAGTAAATTATGGGGTCACTTGATATTACCTGCTCCTTCATTTGTCCAGTTTTGACCAAGCAAGTGATGGGCCAAACTCTGATGGGATGTTATTGCGCATATAAAAAATTTAAGGGGGAGTGCCCAATAAGACTATTTAGCTATAATATAAGGAGATCATAACCTTCCTTTTACTCTTAGATATAAATTTGCTTAATTAGGGTGATGTAATGAGTTTTTTTAAATTTTATATTATTATTTTTCAAAGGAAGATGGGGAGGATGAGAAATCAATAATTAAAATAAAAATAATAATAAAATGATGAGATAATATACCCTCTCTTATAATTCGTAAGAGAATCCACCTTAAAGGTCTTTTTATAATATCTAAAAAGAACTTCGTCTTCTCAATAAACTCCAAATCTAAAATCAGTAAATTAGTAAAATCGCCATCATTATCATCATAGTTTTTTTTCAATTAATCAGAGTTGACTACATGAATCCTGATATGCCAGTTAACTCTATTAAAGGTCATACCCTCAGTAAGGCCATAAGTCCCTATATTTTTTTCTCACTACTTCTAACAATGTCATGTTCAGCTTATCCCTTGCCTCTTTTTAGCCTTCCACTTGAACTAACTTGCACCTCCTAACAGATGTTGTATGGGGTCGGCGACACACATGGCCACCCACGTAAGTCTATTCTCTCATCTTATCACATATTGGTGCCACACTTAAATTTTTCCAAATGAATTTATTTTGAATTCTATTCCTTTTTGTCTTGCCATTATCAATCTCAATTTTCTTGTCTCTACTACACTCATTTTATAGGTATTATTTTTGGCTGCCCAACATTCCGCCCCATAGAGTAAAGCTAGGACCACAACTGTCCTATAGAATTTGTTTTTCAACTTCATTGGTATGCGATAATCACATAAAATTCTAATTCTACATCTCCACTTCGCCCACCCAGCTTTAATTCTTTATAGACATATTCCTCAATCACTTTGTTTTCTTGGATAATCAACCCAAGATGTAGAAAGTGCGGTCTTTTTGGTATTTATTGGCCGTCAATTTTAACTATTTCCTCGTCGTTACTCATATTGTTACTATACTTGTATTCAATATGCTTTGTCTTAGTCTGGCTAATTTTAAAATATTTAGATTCTAGAGCATCCCTCCAAAGTTCTAACTTTGTGTTGACATTGCTTCGGATCTCGTCAAGCAAAACTATGTCATTTGCGGATAACATGAACCATGGTATCTCATTATGTAGGTTCCCAGTTAATTCGTCCATAGCTAAGATGAAGAGGTATATGCTCAATATTGATCCCTAATGTAGACTTATTCTCACTTAAAATCCCCTCGTCTCTCCACTAGTTATTCGTACACTACTTACCGCTCTATTGTACATATCTCTCACAAAGTCAATGTAGTGTCTTGCGACTCATTTTTTTTTCAACACCCACCAAATCAAATATCAAGATACTCTATCATAAGCTTTATCTATATCAATAAAAATTATGTAGATGTTTTTTTTTTCCCTATAAACTTCTTAATTAGTTGCCTAAGTAGGAAAATCGCCTTAATTGTTGACTTCCCTAGCATAAAACCCAATTGATTTTCTGATACATTATTTTCATGCCTTAGTCGTTGCTCAATCACTACGTCCCACATCTTTATAGTGTAGCTCATAAGTTTGAGCCCTCGATAATTCGCACAATCATGTACATCTCATTTATTCTTGTATATAGGTACCACAATACTTTTCCTCTATTCATCCGACATTTTCGTTGTTCTTAACACCTTGTTGAACAACTTGTTCAGCAGTCATTGCCAATCTCCCTCGTGCACTTCCAAGCCTCTTTCAAGATACGATGTGGTCTTAAAACCCTTCCTATCGTCATTTTTTTAAAGCTTCTTTCCCTTTTGATATCCTAATCCTACAAATGTATCTATCTCCGCTCTCATTTATACCAACGGTTTATTCTACTGCTTTTTTCTCATTGTGTTTATTATTTAATAATTTTTTAAAATAAACTCTCCACCTTTTATTGACCTTTTCATCATTCACCAAGAAGACCCTTTGATCTTCACTCTTAATGCATTTAATATGTTCTAGATCCCTATAAAATAGTAAAAAAAAAAAACTCATTACATCACAGGGATGTCTAGGATTCGAAGTTTAAATAAAAAGTTTTTGGACTTTACGATCGACACCTAGAAGTAGGATTTTAGACCTGAACATAAATTGTATTATACTCCTAGACTTATAAAATACAAAGCACAAATGAAATAAAGAGTATATGACACCACAAGGCACTAGGAGGTTAAAACTTCAATTAATTTTTAGAATTCTTTTGTCAAATTTCTAAAAGAGCTTAACTATTTAACATTCTACCAATATTATTTTATTTAATTTTAAAACACCCATCAAAAGACACATGATCATATCTTTGAATAGTTGCAAATTGATTAAATGTTAAAAAAAATTATTTCTTATGAATATTTTGACATAAATTCCTAATTTTTGGTAGATCTAAGGGGGATTAGGCACCTGAAAATTATATTTAAATATTATTTAAGTGGTTTCTATAAGGTTGCAACCTTAAATTATCCAATTAAGGCGTACCTCCATATTTTATCATAACATGTAAATTTGTTTTAAAAAAATTATTAGGATTTTCTTAAAATCTATTTTCATTTATAACTAAAAAATTTTAAACTCCAAATATAGTTAAAATCAAGTAGATCTATAAACATATGAAAATCTTGAAAATAGACGGTCTAGATAATGTGTTGCAATATGCATTATTTATGGGACTAAAAAACTATTTTTTCCATATTCTTACATCTCAATATCGAGATGATCAATTTGAGGGTTTTTCAATATTAAAACAACTTTTCTGATAGATTTGTGAGGTGGATTTGTAATTCTACATTTTAAGGTTGGAACCTTATAAACTTTTTTCTTATTTAAATTTCTAAAACAATACTGAACTTGCACTGGATTGGAAATGACTAAAATAACCCCATTTCCTATAATGAAAAATGAGTTTGAGGGTAAGATTGACCTTTTCAATAGACGAAATGTAATGGGTCCCCCAAATGACAAGTTCGACATTTTGATGTGCAGAAGGGCATTCGAAAGGCAGCACCTCAATCCACTTTCTCAACCATGCATAATCTCCCTTGATTATCTTGAGAATATCGGGAGCACCCTTTTGTCCCTAGTGCATTTGAAAATTTCTATATTTAATACTACCCTTATATTTTTTTAAAGACAAAAAATAGCCTATTGACACTTTTTTTTTTTTTGGATAAATAAGTGGGATAAGGGGTTACAAAAAAAAAATTCAAGATGTATCCTACCACCCTAACCGCCTAGCTTTGAGCCCATTCCTACCCTATCTATGCTTGAGACAATGAGAATTGGGCAACACGGCCATAGTGCCATATTGCCCACAAAAGATCTCTACCATCCTTTGCTTGGATCCAATGGTGAATGCCGGTTAACATAGCGCACCCCATTGGCGTATGGGATACACCAGTGTTCAAAAGGTTGACTTGGCTCGGGTTGGAGGCCTAATGAGTCCAAAAGCAAAACCTTGGGGCTCGTCATGAGCCAACAAATATCTAAATAAGTTATTTTGTTTTTTGGAAAACAATTGGTCTTTTATAAGAGTCCCGAGTTAGAATGGGTGACTCAAGCTCGAGTCTAGGTGAGTCCGAGCCCAAGCCAAGCACTACCACATAAGTACCGATAAGACAATTACCTATGTTTTTATGATAGATGGTAAATATTAATGGCAGATGCCATGGATTGATATTTACTTAAACTCAAGGCCGCGAATGAGTCGGGCCTTGGTGGTGTGAAGCCAACGAGGATCAGCTCGAATGGTGCTGAAAGGGCCTTGGCCTAGGCTTAGTCTGTGCCAGTCCACAATAAGCCCACCTTGACCGTGGCTCTGGTCTAGGTCCAACCAAGCTAGCAATGGTGGCCAAGCCCTCAAGTGATTTTTTGTGGATGGCCAAGCCCTAAAGAGGATTAAGAAGAGCTCTCTATAGACCAAGGAGAGAAAAGGAAGGTAGGTCGGGTGCGGTAGTGAAATTAGGGGGAGGGGGTAAAAAGGAAATACAATCATATTCGCTATCCGGTTTGTACAAAACCAAAAGATAAAATAACCATTCAAATATGGACAAGGTTTCTATGAGTTCATGAAGAAATGAGTCAACTCTTAAAAATCTATTTTTGAGATAGATTTTCAGACCCAATTTTTAAGAACATGTAATCTCTAACATGGAAATCATCATCATTATAGCATTTTTTCAATTAATTGGGATCGGCTACACGAATCATGAAGATCATGAATATAGAAAAATAAATAAATTTTAAAAAATAAAAATAATGGAAGTGTTAATTGGTTTTAAATGGACTACCCATTTACATCAATCTTTAAGATGAATGCTTTATACCTTGGGACCGCATATTGTAGAAATGCGGTCCATCCCGCATGAAACAATTTCCTTTCAAATGTTGTGAGGTCTTAGAATAATTTGGCAACTTATGCTGAGTGAAAAAAAAGAAGCAATAAGGCCAACATAGCTGAACAACTCGTATGTTTGCCACCCACCATTGACTTATCCATGTCGTATAAGGAAAACTAAGAATCCAGAAAATTGCATCTAAGAAATTATGTCAAATGCGATCCTATTTTTCAATTATGGCATTTTTGAATCCATTCCAAGGTTAAAAATGTTCATATCGGAAATCAAAATCAATATGTCCACATTGATCGGTAGCTCAAAATCCATAAAATTCTGCTCAAATAAGAAAGTCGAAGTGAAAATAATTTCGATATTTATTAGAACATTTAAGCAGGTTAAATCAGTTTAATCACATATCCATGGAGTTGAGCTTGTGGTGGCATCTTTAAAGGAAGTAGGAAAGATGGCCTCATACGTACCAGGAACTTCAGTGGTCTAGAGGATAAATTGTGTTGGTGCTAGGCTAACAAAAATTGCAAGGACAAGGGGCTTGGAAGTGTCAAAGGAAGGATTGATAAAAAGAAAATATGAAGAGAGAAAATTTAGTCTAGATCAGCATAGGCAAAATTGGCCGATTCAAATTCTAGCCGCCCAGTTAAATCGGAACCAGCTACTGTGTTTTGGTGAACTGTATGTTAAAAAGAATTTAAAATAATTATATAAAATCCTCAAAATAAGGGATTTTGTTTGGAATGTTTTTTTTATTTTTATCATTTTCAAACTCATTTGAAAATGTTTCGGGATTTTCCCTTTTTAAAATTTTTTCAAATATACCCCTGAGCACAAATCGATTCTTTGAAACTTATTTTTCATTAATTTTCAATTTCATTTGGATGTGTTTTGTTTAATCATTATTTAAATATATTTTTAAATTTTATTAGATTTTATTTTATATTTTTTAAACACTTTTTTTACCGCCCCAGACTTGCCCGGTCAGGCCGGTTGAACCGACCCGTTTACCGATTAGGTCGATTGAACCGCTTCTAGCCCCATATCTGATTAATCATTCCAGTTGGATTTTCCAACACTGTTCTTACTTCTATTTTTGTTGAGTTAATCTCTCGTTGTTACTTCTATTTTTGTTGAGTTGATAACCTCTAGTTGTTACTTCTATTTTTGTAGGAGTTGATAATCTCCTTTGCCGGTTCTTATTTCAAGGTTTGCTTTATATTCAATGGGTATGGTTATTCCTAAAATTTCTAAGTCTGGATTCAATGTGAGGGTAACCCTGACTCAGGGTTATCTAGTGGGCAGTGCGTTACAGGCTACTATCTGTTCACTTGTTTCAGGGGGCATTTCATTCAATATGAAACATTTATGTATCACAATGATGATGATCAGTGTAGCAAAAATAGAACCTGAAGGGTTAACAGGACGGGGGTCGGAAGCAGTTCAGCTGATATAATCGGTAAATCGATCGGTTCAACTGGTCTAACAGGGCAAGTCCCGAGTGATCAATAAAGTGTTAAAAAATAAATAAATAAATACAAAATAAAATCTAATAAAATATGAAAACTATATTTAAAGAATGATTAAACAAAGTACATCCGAATGAAGTTGAAAACTAATAAAAAAATAGATTTTAAATAATTGATTTGTGCTCAAGGATATTTTTGAAATTTTCAAAAAAGATAGAAAAATGCCAAAACATTTTCAAAATGATAAAAAATATTTAAAAATACATTTTAAACAAAATCTCTTATTTTTCAGGATTTTAATAATTATTTTAATTTATAAAAAAAATATCTAGCCGGTTCACTGAAATCGGAACCGACAAGTTGCTGATTCCAATTTAACCGAGCTAACTGAGTTGTTAGAATTTGAACCACCTGATTTTTCTTATACAGGCAAGAAGTATCAAACGGAACTTCCAACTCAACAAAGATCGGAGGTGCATTCTTTAACATTAAACAGTAATGAGCTGAAGCAAACTCAACATATTGCACTTACAAGTGATTGCAGAAAACAAAATACAAAAATATATAAAAAAATGGTTGCCTCATAACACGTTGTAAGTGGAGGGGCGCATTGCTTTGGGTTGAACCTCAAAGCAGGAAACATAAACGTAAGAGGGATTTTTTTTTAGTCTTTGTAAGAAACCAACTCAGAAAATAGTTACAGATGAAGGACAAGATCGTATAGCAGCAATTTACTCTTAGAGCTACTGTGGAGGACAAAATTAGAGCAAGTAGAATCGCTAGTTTGTTTATGAGTTTCTGGTTGTTTTGTTTTTCACTTTTTGGAGCTAAGTAGATGATTGCTTCTCTCATTCTAGACATGCCCTGCCCTTCAGAGAAAAGATCATTCTCCTTCTATCGAAGCCGCCGTTTGAGTTGACTGTTCGCTTGTTGCAGTCATCTGTTTAAGAAGGTCAAGGCCATTAAGGATAAGACTATCTTGTACATACAGGAAAAATTGGGCATTTCAAATTCTAACCGACCGTTTAAATCAGAATCCGTTCCGGTTTTCGTGAACCGGCTGGGTATTTAATTAAAATAATTATATAAAATCCAAAAAATAAGAGATTTTGTTTAGAATGTATTTTTAAATATTTTTTAATAAATTTTTAATCACATTTATTATAGTATTATAATTAATAAGTATATATAGATAACCAAATCTTATATTTTATTTATAATGTATTATTATTTCTTAGATTTTTTAAATTAGATGGCGTTATAAGACATTTTAGATTTGTTCTATTATTGTTAGTTTGGTTATGATAGTTTTGAATGAGTAAAGCCAATTGATAAACATTTGATATAATATTAATTTTACTTCATATGAAAAATGATTATTTTATACAATAATATGAAAGTATTTTTTAATATTTTTAAATTAATTGATGCAATATTACAAATATTATATTATAATTAATAATTATCTAGATATTCAAATAAACAAATATTTCAATATTCATTTATTTTATAAAGTAATAAAAATATATAATGCATTTTTTTAAAAAATTAAAATAATATTATTTTTAAAATATTTATAATAATTATTTGAAAAAAAATTTGAAACAAAATTTACGAAATCTACCATCGGATCCGTTTTTTTAAACATTTGATAATGGTCGTAGGAGAATTTTTTCACGCAGACGAACCAAACATGACACTTTTGGCCCCATGATAAACAAGGCCCGTCTGAACAATGAACACAAGCCATGCAAACCCGCTTCCACATTGTCAAACCTCCTCACCTCTCTCTCAGTTTCCACTCTTTCTCCTCTGTTTCTCTCTTTCTCTCTCTAAACAGAAGAAGTCTGCTTCACTTCCACTCTCTCTCCCCTGATCGTCACCTTCTTTTGCTTCCCAGAACCCCAATTTCATATTCCCATCTCTCTCTCACTTTCCACTTTCTCTCATCCAATTCCCACTCTCTCTTTCTATCTAGAATAACACTTATTCCATTCCATTCTCTCTCCTCTAGTCACTTATTTCTCTCTCTAACCAGAAGAACCAACTTCTCCTCTGCTCTCCCTTCTCTCGGATGGCCTGGAGAAAACACCGCAAGACCACCACTCAACAGAACCAGTATTCTTTCACAAGACCATTCTGTCTCTTTTTCTATTCCATGGCTCCAAACTCTCAGAAATTCCATTGCTCTCAGAGATATAGAGCTCGGAAAGAAAACCCATTCTCAGATCATTGTCAATGGCCTAACATCCAATCGATTTTTGCAAAACAATCTCATCAGTATGTATGGAAAATGTGGTTCAATTTGTTATGCACGAAAATTGTTTGATATCAGTCATGAAAGAGACTTGGTGACCTGGAATTCTTTGCTTGCCTGCTATGCCATGGAACCAGAAGACGAATGCTTAGAAACTCTGGTTATTTTTCAAGAAATGATGCGCCACTCACTGGGTCTCACTAGGCTCACCTTTGCGCCAGTGCTCAAGGTTTGTGCTCGATTGGGGCTTCTTGATTCCTCTAAAATGGTTCATGCCTGTGCCGTTAAGGTTGGGCTTGATTGGGATCTCTTTGTTGCAGGCGCTCTTGTGAACATATACTGTAAATTTGGGTGCATTGACGATGCTCGGTCATTGTTTGATAAGATACCGGAGAGAGATTTAGTGTTGTGGAATGTAATGCTTGATGGGTATGCGAGGTTGGGTGATGGAGATGAGGCTTTTTCTCTGTTTCATGAGTTGCAGAGGGCTGGGTTTTGGCCTGATGAGGTCAGTGTTTCGTGTGTTCTTAAAGGATTTAATGGAGGTGAATCAAAAGAGTTGGTTAAGGTTAGAGGAGTTCATGCTTATTCATTGAAATTGGGTATTGATCATGATCCATTTTTGGGTTCTCTACTATACAATTATTACATTCGATTTGGTGAGAATTGCTCAGAATTAGGTATTTGTGAGAGGTCTAATGGGTGGGATTCAGATATTCTATTGTGGAACAAAACCATGTCTTCATATTTTCAGAAAGGGTGGAACTGTGGTGTTTTGAACAGCTTTATTGAGATGCAGAGGAAGGGAATCAAACCTGATTCCATCACATTTATCACACTTCTTAGTGCAATTACAGCTGAGAGAGCAATGCAAGTAGGGAGGCAGGTCCACTGTTTGGCCTTCAAATCAGGTTTCTATCTGAGTGTCCCAGTTGGTAATAATCTTGTAAATATGTATGCTAAAACTGGTGGCCTAATTGATGCAAGGCGTGTGTTTGATGGGATGGAAGAATTGGATCTGATCTCATGGAATTCCATGATATCAAGCTATGCTCAAAGTGATGCGGAGGTGGAGCAGGCAATATCTTTGTTCTCAGACATGCAGAGAAATGGCATAAATCCTGATCAGTTCACATTGGCTAGTGTTTTGAGAGCTTGTGCGGCCAAACCCCCACTTTTTATATTGGGCAAGCAGGTTCAGGTTCATGCTATCAAGCTAGATAGGCTTGGTGATAAATTTATACAAACTGCACTCTTAGACATGTATGCAAAGCATGGTAGCATGGTGCAAGCTGAAGCTTTGTTTGATAACACGATTGAGAATGACTTAGCTTCATGGAATGCTATGATCTCAGGCTATGTTTGGAACCAGGAGGAAGTTAAGGCCTTGAATCTCTTTTCTTCGATGCAACGGTCCAATATGGAATTGAATCAGTTCGGTCTAGCAACCGCCCTCAAGGCATGCAGTTGTTTGGTTGCTATGGATAAAGGAAAACAGATTCATGCCCATGCCATCAAGAAGGGTCATGATATTGACCTTTGCGTGAGCAGTGGAATTGTGGACATGTACATAAAATGTGGTGCCACAAATGATGCATGCTTGGCTTTCAATGCCATGCCTCATCACGATAATGTGGCATGGACCACCATGATTTCTGGTTGTGTGCAAAATGGGGATGAGGATCATGCTTTGCAGCTCTACCATCGAATGATGGATATTGGCATTTGGCCTGATGCATACATGTATGCAAGCCTCATCAAGGCATGCTCTCACATGGCTGCATTAGAACAGGGTAGAGGCATGCATGCCAATGTGATCAAGATGGACCATACCATGGATTCATATGTGGCTACAGCAATCATAGACATGTATGCGAAATGCGGAAACATTGACGACTCTCGTAAGATGTTTGAGAGGATGAATGTGAAAACAATTGCTTCTTGGAATGCCATGGTAGTTGGGTATGCACAACATGGGCATGGGGAAGAAGCTCTTAGGCTATTTGGCTTGATGGGTCTCGATGGAATGAAACCAGATAAGATCACATTCATTGGTGTGCTATCGGCCTGTAGCCATGCGGGCCTAGTGACCGACGCTTGTCACTACTTCAATTCCATGCCTCAGGATTATAGGATAAAACTAGAGCTGGAGCATTATGCATGCATGGTTGATGTTCTTAGTCGAGCTGGGCTGCTTCATGATGCTGAAATGCTAATCAAGAACATGCCTTATGGTGCATCAACCTCTATGTATCGAGCATTGCTTGGGGCATGTAGGATTCACAAAGATTCCGAAATGGCAAAATGGGTGTCTCAAAAGCTATTGCATTTGGAGCCGAATGATTCGGCCGCTTACGTTCTCTTGTCTAATACATATGCTGCCTCTGATAGATGGAATGAAGCAGCTGGCGCTAGGAAAATGATGAATTCGAGGGGCGTTAAGAAAGACCCTGGACATAGTTGGATCGATGTGAAGAATAAGGTTCATTTGTTTGTGGTGGATGATAGGACCCACCCACACTCAGATGCCATCTATGCAAAAGTTGAGGAGCTAATTAGAAGGATTAAAGATGTGGGTTATGTTCCTGATACTGAGTTTGTATTGCTCGACGTTGCAGAGGAAGAAAAGGAGCGGGCTCTTTACTACCATAGTGAGAAGCTTGCAATAGCTTACGGGCTAATTAGTGTACCATGCCCTTTGAAAATACGGATCATCAAGAACCTCAGAGTCTGTGGTGATTGCCACAATGCAATTAAGTACATATCCTGTATTACTGGACGGGAAATTGTTGTAAGAGATGCAAATCGTTTTCACCATTTCAGAGATGGAAGTTGCTCTTGTAAAGATTATTGGTAATAACTGTAACTGTTTTATTTCTTAACCTCTTCATTGATAATGATTACTGTAACTTGTTGGCTTTTTCTTTCATGTATTCTCTTCTTTATTTCTTCAATATCTGGTTTTCAAGAAAACAGCAATACCAGTTATTACAATTAAGAAGATGCCATAACCAGAATTTGGTTGAAAAATTAGAATATGTGCATTTTATAAAGGAATAATTATTAGATTGTTTCCCCAAGTCATCAGGGGTTTGCGTGGAAACGCCACCCTGTGTTCGTGATGCCCTATACAATAAACTCTATGGTTTACAGCAGGGTTTTAAAAAACGCCGAGTAGAATCGGACTCGCCCGGTTCTGCACATAAAACGGGAATCGCTCGTGTCCAGAGAGAACCGGGCAATTCCCAATAGTAGACTCGTGATTCCGCCCGAGTCAGATCGAGTCACCCGGAAGAACACGGGCTGCACAGTGTTCTTCACGGGATTTCGATTTTTTTTGTCATTTTGTGATCGATTTTCAACGTTTTCAGCCTTATGAACGAATCTTACAGACTTTAATTCAAATTTCGAATCATTTTCACTCAATAAAAAGAATTAAAACTACTGTTTTTTATCAACAAATTTGGATCGAAGAGTGAGTTTTAGGGTTTCCGCCATTTCAGTGATTTCAATCGAAATAAAGCTTCATTTTTTGTAAAATTTCAAGCTGAGTGATTGTAAGAGTGTTGGTCAGAATTTTGTGTTCATAATTTGTGATTATCGTGGAGGAATACATATCAATTTTGAGTTTGAAGGCACGGATACACGAAGAACAGGTAAAAACTCTTCTTTTTTTTTCCACTATGCGATCAAATCAAGTCAATATTTTACAAATCATGTATTAAATTTATAGGGTTTTGATTCTTTGTAGTGTTATTTATCATTAGATATATTCAATTAGATTATATTTATTCAATTGGAGTTGGATTTTATAGAAAATAAGAGTGGTGTCTGTTTAAAAAAAAGTGGACTGTTTTTTTTTTTTTTTCCGCCATTTGATCAGATCCAATCAATATTTTACAAATCATGTATTAAATTTATAAGGTTTTGATTCTTTGTAGTGTTGTTTATCATTAGATATATTCAATTTGAATATATTTATTCAATTTGAGTTGGATTTTATAGAAAATAAGAGTGATGTCTGTTAAAAAAAAAGTGGACTGTTTTCTTTGTAGTGTTACTTATCATCTCATGTATTCAATTTCATCTGACTTATTCAATTTGAGATTGATTTTTGAGATTGAATGACTGATGTCTGTGAAGAACTTTGTTTTTTTTTTTTCCCTCAATTCAATCGATTGTATTTAATATTTTGATAATAATGTGTTAATATTATAGGGCTTTGATTCCTTATAGTGTTGTTTATCAAAACATGTATTAAATTTGATGTAATTTATTCGATTTGAGGTGGGTTTTTTAATTGGAATGACAGATGTTAGGTTGGTCTGTGAAGAACTGGGTTTTTTTTTTCATAATCAATTTTTTTGAGAAATCGTGATTTTTCGAAAAATTGTTTTTGATTATCATGAGGAATTAAACAATATTTTTAATTTTTATTGTTAAATTTCTAGTTTAAAAAATTGCATGTTGATAGATTATTTATGCAAAAAATGCATGTTATTATATTTTTAATGCAAAACTGTATTTTTTAATTTGTTGTTAATGCAAAAAAATACATTAACAAATACATGCTAATGAATGTTTAAACGAATTCAATCAATGGCACCTGCGTGACCAAGAAGAAGAACGACGTCGTTTGTCATTTTATTTTTTGATCGTATGTTACTAATTGTATGCTTTATTGTAGTTCTTGTATGTTGATATACTTATTCCATGATAATTCTATATTTATCCTTTTGTGTTATGTAAATTAAATGGTAAACAGTAGTACGTGCAGGGAAAGAACCTATCAATATTCGCATATTCATGCAAAGAAATGAAAATTCTTAATGGAGTAACCTCATTTCTTATTGAATTCCTAAAAAATAATATTTATAATGAATTTTAATAATTTTTTTAATTTTTTTTAAGCTTTAATCTGACCGATAAATCCTATTTTTCGATGCGGATCGCCGATTCGACGATCCGGATCAGTTTTTAAGATGCCCGATCCAAATCACCGATCCGCTTTTTAAACCATTGGTTTACTGTCTAGACGAGTTGATACTTAACTTTATACTTTAATAAAATAAATTGAACCATTTAAGACAGAAAATAATGATTGGATGGTCAAACCTTCAATGTGGGCCGACAAGTCGGCCGATGCCACACATTGGCAAGCAAATATCTTGGGGCACCACTTCATCGATCCCACCATGCCCGGACCTTTCCACAAGTTCCTCCCAACAGCAATAGTGGTCCTCGGACAATCCCACTCAACCGAGGTTACCCCACTGATGGCTTTGAGCCTATGTACTATGGTATGCAGTGATTACCACTGTCCCATCAATGGATTGGACGATGTAGGAGGAGATGGTATACAATTTTGAATTGACGAATTGTATGGCTTAATTCTATCTGCATGACCATCTAGTCATTTAATTGGACAACTCTAAGCCTTTCAGTCATGGTCATCAGCATCAATGCATGGATCATATTATACTTTTTGAAATATTGAGAAAGAGAAAAACCAAACTATGAAGCCATCTCATGAGTTAAGACCAACAAGGGAAATTTGGCCATATGCAATTCTGGTGGTGCAGGAGTTGGTGTTTTCGAAGGGGTTTGTTACTGTCAGCAGGCACTTTATTGAAAATATTTAATTAGATTTTAGGAATTCCAACAAACTACACCTAAGATTTGAACAATTGCACATTTACAACCTATGCTTCTTTTATCTAATTTTGAATCACTGGTCATTCTTTTGATCGAATTTGAAATATCATTATCAAGTGACACGTCAAAAAAAGTATTGAAATTTATCGAAGTACTTACCCAAATTTTTTTTTATCAAAGTGCACCCGGATAAAATGTTAAATAGATCAAGTTCAGGCGTGTGATAAATTCCCTTTGTTTGTCAACTGTAACAAGGAAATGATTAGTAAAGGAGATATGAAGGTTAGCAGTAAGAAATTTCCTTTTATATGTTTCCCCTTTTTTCTCCTTTGTCTGAATTGTGCATATGATCTGCTCATTGGTTAAGGATGAGAAAAATGTCCTTTAACTCCTAGCAGGAAATAGGCAATGGAAAGAAAAGCGTATAAGGTCGATTTACATATATAGAAAGGCTATTTTAGCAATTCTACCTAATAGCAATGAAATTAGTGATTAAGTTCGCTTATGCATGGGAAGTCCTTAGGACTATTTTTCTTTCTTTTTCTTTTTACATTTTCTTTACATGTTAACAGGATAGGAGGAATTATTGACATCAAGGTGTTGCTCTTCTACCACCTAGAGTTTATACAACTTTGGCATCGGATCAAACGAGGTTAAACTATCGTGCAACACTATGGATTGGAAGAAAATAAGGGCTTTTGAATTTAGTTTTTACTCGTGGGAGAGAGAAAAGATGAAAATGACAGACAAAAACTCTTATGTAGTAGAAAAAGAAAGAAAAAAAAGGTGATGCAACATTTTAGAGTTAAAGTGAGAGGGTGTTCCACACCATCTAGTTTAGTTGGACGATCTATATCTGACTTTTCTTTTAAGGCAACGTTATTAAAAAAAGTGTTACACCTTTGAATAACTGAGGATGATGTAGATGAGCTACAAGGATTCATCCACTTTCCCTATTTGTGTGTCCAAAACACTAAGACCCAGGAAATATTCCAAACAATTAATCAGATTTCAAGTTCGAATAAACAGAAATAATTCATAAAAGAACTATGATATTATGATTGAAAATAAAATTAAAGCTAACAAGCCTATCTATAGCTGCTTTCCAAGCTCCAACAAATTCCTAAAGAATTATGTTTGGAAGACAATAATTCACTCTAAATGAAACCCAGCTACAATTCCTATTTATCGAATTTATTTGGACTCCCTAATCCTAATGTGATTAGAATTTCTAATCATTTTAACCTTTTTTGACACTTTCGCTTCTAAGAAAAGAAAATAAGATAGACTATTCCAAAAAATAACACTAAAAAGTACCCCTAATTTAAGAAAGCCACGACTTTTCACTCTGATGCTGAAATTGATATCTATGATCCCATTTCAAAAGTGGCAGCATAAACTCTATAATAGCAAAACCAAGTGAACTAGGCTGAAAAATACTTCCCAAGGTCCTGATATCAGCCCTGAAGTTTGCTATGTATAATCAGCCCATATCATATATAAATGATCATACACTTTCTTACTCAAAAGGGCATTTTTTAGTAACTTAGCATTTCTAGTGTGGCATTAAATTTTTTTGACACTAATGCTAAAGTATTCAAGGACGACTTTTCCACATTTTATACTAATAGTGCCCTCCATTGGGACCTGATAAAATTGATTCTATTTACCTTAATGGCTTTCTTCAACAAGTTTTATGTAATCAAGTATTCTTTTACTTAGGTGTTTAGGCTCTAATTTTGGCAATTCCTCAAACATCAATAAGATTTGGAATCTAACTTGTGGCATTGACTTTCAGTTATTATTTTTCGAATTGCATCAAACCACTTCCAGTTTCCAAGACGTCCTTCCATTTTCCAAGAACTCCTTCAGCTATATTGTCTGAATCATAGTTATCAAGACCAGATCCAACTTGCCGATCCCACCCAAATCCTTACACGATCTTGTCTAAGAAGAAATAGGATTTTGGTTGAAAATAAGTCAAAATTAACTTTTGACTTTAGTTTAAAGAGTTAAGCCTCTTTTTTTTTTTTTGGTGTTAGGTATTAGCAGGATTAAAAACCACAACGTGGTAACTAAGTATGGGGTTACTACCAGAACGATGCAGCCGTCTATCTATTTGATATTTCCTAGCAAATATCTCAAGTATCCGAAAATAAGCAACAAGATATTTTCCTGATATTCAAATGTGCAGAGTGGTTCTTTAGAGGCTCACTAGCTGGTGTTTCGTCCCACTCTGACAGTTCTGACTCTTGTTTGGTGGATTCTCTCTCTCTCTCTCTAGTAGGGCTGGTTAAGATAATGAAGTGTAATGTATGATCTGACCTTGAGCTCATTCTAGAGTTGTATCGGAGAATGGCCAGCTTCCTCAATTATTTGGGAGTGCAGGCTACAGTTTTTAACGTTTGTTTTGTATGCGGTCCACACTTGAAACCCATGACTTGATACAAAGAGGATAAGTAGGTTATGTATATTTCGGAATTTAGTTTTCGTCCTCACAGAATTACTGCCGGTGTTTCAAAAAATCAGACTCGGGCCCTGTGCTTCAAAAATTGCAATCCGGCCTTGAAACGTTGGATTTGTGATTCTTTTTTCTTTCTTTTTTTTTATTTTTATTTTTTATTTTTATTTTTTTATTTTTATCGTTTGTGTAAATCAATAGGAAAAGGGTCACCCTACCCGTTTCATTAATCCAAGAAAGTAGACAGTAAAAAAAAAAGAGAAGAAAGGTCAGCTTTGTTTTGGTTTTTTAGGCCCGGACCATTCTTTGATTTATCTATGTCTAACAAAAATAGTGAAAAGAAAATTAAGTGATTCACATACAGATCTGAAAATTTTACCTAAAATGCGAAATGGGGTAATTTTGGGCTAAATTTATGAGAAAAGTCGATTAACCAACAATTTTTTTTTACTTTCTCTAAAATTGTCCCACATTTTAAATTTTTTTTATTTTATTTTTTCTTTAGTAGGGCAGTCCCTCAAGCTTTAGGGGCAGTTCTCAGGCGGTCTGAGTTAGAATCCTCAGACTGCCCTCTAGATTGAGCAGGCCTCAGTTCATGAGCAGTTCGAGGTCTCCATCCTCAAATTTTTTTTTTATTTTTTGAGAAAAACAGCAATCTAAGGTCCTCATCCTCGAACATCATTTTATTTCTATTTTTTCCAGAAAAATAGCAGTCCCAGGATGGAGTCCTCAAACCACTCTCTGCATTGAGAAGAACTTAAACCACGCTTTATTTCTTAACTTTTAAGAAAAGCAACAGTCCCGAGATAGGGACCTCGGACCGCTCTACTATGGTTTTGCGGTGTTCGCAAGGCGGATGAGGATTCTAACCTCGGACTGCCTAGGCACAGCCCCTAAAACTTTGGGCACTGCCGTACTAATACAAAAAAAACTAAAAAAAAGAGTTAAAAAACAGGTTGACCGACCTTCCTTATAATTTTTACCTATAATCGGGTAGTAATTATTTTGTATGTAATTTACTCAAGAAAAAATTAACTAGTTTTTGAACGACTGCACTCGATGCGAGGCCTCCATGGCATTTTAAATCATTGGCTAACCTCCATGGCATGTTAGGTTCTCGAATAATGTTAGATACATGAGAACCTTGGAAATTCTGATGCATTATGAATGTCCTTTCTCCTTTGTGAGTGCTTTTGGTGCTTGAGTTGTATACTATCTTGTTAATTTGCGTTGCCCTTTGAATGATATGTACTTCCATATAAGTGCTATGCATGAGGGAGAGAGAGTATGCAATAGCCTCCATGTGCCCACTTTTATAAGGTTAGCAACTTAGGATTGCGATTGGAAATATGTATTTGCTACATAAGAAATCTAGAGACAGATCTTCACAAATTTAGAACTAGAGGGAGTTAAAGAGAAAAGTTTAGGGCAAATTACATATATTTTTCAAAAGGACAACCTACCTACCCCCAACCAAGTTTATTTTTAGCAACTTTTCTTTCAAATTGAATTTTTCTAGCAAACACCCCCGAATCAATAAATTCATTTATTTTTTTTACAAAAATACCCATAGAGCCGGACCACCCTCATTTTGTGTCAGATCGCATACCCAAAGTGCCTGACCGCTTCTATTTTGTGCCGGACCGCATGCTTTCTAAAAGCAAAGTGTCGGACCGCCCATTTTGTGCTGGACCATATGCTTTCCACAGGGTATTTTGGTCTTCAATTTACCCTTTTTTTTTACTTGAGAGTATGAGCTAGGCAAGTTAAAATTGGGATAAAAATTACTTAAAAAAAATAAATAAATAAATAAACTTGGTCGGGGAAGTTGTCTAAAAAGTATGATTTTGGGTAATTTTTCCAAAAAATAGAATTTATGGGTACCCCGAAAATCCGCCAAAAAGCTTGTTGCGTTGATGTCGGATGACGTTGTAGTTGACCATCTCGAAATGAAATAAAAAAGAGTTCCAAGTCCTACATGTTTATAAGAGAGAGAGAGGTTTTTCAAGTTTAAAAAATAGAACAACTTGGTGCACATTGGGCGGGCCTCGTAAGAGTAAAATTGGTGTAATAATAGAGGTAGAGAGGGAGAGGAGAGGGTGTTTTGGGGAGAGAAAGTGATAGAGGGGTATCGTGGTCAGGCTAGAATCTTAGGGAGCTCTAGAGAGAGAGAGAGAGAGAGAGATA